>RJWM01006586.1:70000-83383 GCA_004363535.1 Dasyprocta punctata
ATTAGTGCAATTATTGTCACACTGAATAACATTCCTGTGCATAGATAAACTTCATTTATTCATTCCTTCCTTGATCACATGGAAAATAACTTGACATTTTCCTAAAGCTAAACATTCACATATCTTATAATCTAGCTATTTCATTTATGGAAAAAATTCTTGTACAACTATAATAGGAGAAATATACAAAAATATTGATAGTAGGAGAAAGTTTAATTATACTATTATTTGCAATTAATATTTAATCATTATATGTTATTGGTACAACCAACAGGATCAATAGTGTAAGAGGATTTAGAAGGGTTTTAGAGCTGTCCTGTAGATTGAAAATGATTATTAGCTTTATGTTATCTAAATTATTTAACATTCAACATTCAAAAATATCTTTGAAGTACTCTCATGTATCAGATACTGTTCTATTTAAAGGGAATGACACTGAATAAAATAGAAGTGATTGCCATTATGGGGTCTTTATTGTGGTATGCAGATATTAAGCACATAAAAAAGTAACATATTAGAGTGGTGAGTACTGTAGACAAATAAAAGGCAAAGTAAAATGATAGAGCCCAACAGGATATCTGATGTAGATGTTATGGACATGAGGGTTTTTTTTTTTTTTCATAGAGGTGATATATGAACAGAAACCTCACAAAAGTTGTGGAAAACATCAGTTACTCATCTCATGGAAGAATTACAAAGAGCGTTGGGTTGGAGAATACTTTTATTGATTTAGAAAGGCAACAAATATATCATTTTAGGTGAAATAAAACTTCTAAGAGAAAGAAAGATTGGACATAGCCTTGGAGAAACAGGCCAATACTTGCTTATATAGCCTTTTGTGGGCTCACTAGTTTTGCCGCTTATCCTGGATGTGAATTCCCCTGATGATTCTGTACAAAGGAGCTAGCTGATTGACATATTTTATGTTACACAACTGTCACACTGGTTGGTGTGTGGAAGAAGTGAGAGATAACCAGATGAGGGACACATTTTGAGAGTAGAATGAAAGGGATTTGTTGATAGACTGCTTATTCATAAACATATATGATGGAAATTCAAGAATGACTCCAATGTCTGAGGATCCTATTGAAAGATTAATGTAAAGAAATGGAAAACAGTGAAATAGGGGGACTATTTGATCAGAAAAGTCTAGCATTTGGTTCTGGACATATTCTGTATGAGATCTCTATGGGACGCTCAAGGGGAGCAAATTGTCAAGTAAGCATTAGATGAGTTAGATTAGAGTTAAAGGATAGAGATTTAAATTTATATTGATTTTTATAGTAATGAAATTAGAGTACATCAACTAAGTAGTTGGTATAAATAGAGAAAAAAGAAACAGGCATGAAGGATGTGCTCTGGTAAAACCGACTGATTGTAGTAAAGGTCTCAGATCTTTCCCCATCCTCTGCCTATAGTCCTTGCCATATATCTTGTGGGGAACCTCCAAGTCCTGACTCCGGGCTCAACTCTGTGATGTATTTTCACCAGTGAGAGACTGAGAGTTTGGTAGCACTGGAATCTGGAAAAAGGAATTGCATATGTCTGCTGTGTTCTTTACACTATACCAGTGAGGGTGAACCGCTTAGAGCTTTCAATGATAACAAGTCGCTGCAGCGTGACTGACATAGGTTCCACACTACTGCACTATACCCCAAGCAACACTGAGTTTGAGAATGACTTCCAAGGACCATGATGATAGGAAGTTATAATTAAGGCACTTGGAGTACTTTAACATTTAAGGATGTGGATCATGAGGAAGATTCACAAAAGATACTGAAGGACCCATCCTTAAGGAAATCTAGGATAAATGGTGTCCAGGTCCCCAGGAGATGGCAATGTTTCAAAGAGAGGGAAGTCAACAACTGTGACAAATGCTACTTAGAGTTAATGTAAATTGAAGACTAAGAATTGATTATTGCATTTGGCAAAAGGATTTCATTAATGCCCTTCATTAAGAGTGGTGGGAAGAAAAGTTTAATTCAAGTAAGTTCTGGAAAGAATATCAGATGACCAAGTAGAGATACTAAGATTTGTGCTCTACAGGGCAGTAGAGAAATTGTCTCATAATTGTAAGGGAATATGAGTTGAGGGACAGTATTTTTATTACATTATAGATTGTTTATATGTGAATAATAGTACAAGGGGGAAATTAAAACAAATAACATAGGAGAAAAGAAGAATAATTATAATAGAAAAGATCTTTGAGTAGGTAGGTTGGGATGAGATCTAGTGAAAAAAGATGGAGTTGCCTTGAAGGAGGAGAACAGATAATTCATGAGCAGATACAGTGCTGAAGGCAAGGTATAGTGGAGATAGAGAGGTAGAGAAGAGGAAATGAACAGGTGTGTTGCAACCACCTGGAGAAGTCACATAGTAAGGAAATGTGGAGTCTCTAGAAGCTCAGCGTGGTCTTTGATCACAGACAGCACTAAAGTGGGAATTCCCATCCTGCAGCTGTGAGGAAACAAATTCTGTGAACAGAATTTGAGCTTGGAAGATGCTCTCAGTCACAGAATTGATCCACAGCTCTGGCCAACAACCTGGTATTGTCCAAATAAGATGCTGAGCAGAAAATTCAGTCTTGTCACCCTTGGATTCCTGAATATAAAAAGACTATGAGATAATACACGTGCATCATTTTAAGCCATGAGGGTGGTAAGAATTTGTCACAGCCACAGGAAACTAATATGTGGAATTGGAGGTTAGAATTAGGAGGAAAAACCATCCCAGAGAAAGGAGAATAAAATGCCTGAAGAATATAGAGTGATTCATAAACAGAGTGGAGGACACATTTGAGTTTTGGTGCCATAAATCCAAATTCAGATCCATCAGAAAGGAAATCTGGATAAAAACACACAAGTTAGGTGTCAGATTTAATACAGTTTGTGGTGCAGGCTACTAAGTATGTGTGAGGGGAGTGGGGTGAGGAGGATAAAGTTATGTGTGAAAGGATCATCATGTTAGAATGAACTATGAAACAGGGAAAGCAAGAAAGTGAGGACCAGATGAGGATAATATCCAGTAAAACCTTATATCCAATGAACCGAATGTGTTTAGTGGTATTTTGGATTCGTAATAAGCGGATAAGGTAAGAGTCTGCATTTATAAACTAGTCAGCCTATAGATTCATTGTCATGCCTTTTGTTCAATTTTGCATGAATTATCAGTTTCCTGAGTTTTGACCCATGTGCACTGAGCAGATTTAGTCTTGAGCCTACTCTACCTGAGTAGTGATCCATCATTTATGGGTCTTGTCTCCCAAATTTTGGGGACATATTTCTGAAATTCACCTTTTTCTCAAATATGAAAGTCTTCTTTCAGAAAAAGTTTGGTTATTACTCACTTTTAACTCTCTGTACATATTAACAATTTAAATATTACACACAATTTTGGAATAATTCTTCTGTCTCTGTTAAAGAGAATTTTTATCTCAGAAGCTTAGAAGAAAAATTTTATTTTGAGGTACTAGGGATTAAGTCCTGGGACTTAACCCTCATCTATACCTTCAATTCTTTTTGCATTTTTGAGAGAGACTTTGTCATTTGCACAGGCTGGGCTCAAACTTGTGATCCTCTTGCCTCAGCCTCCCAGGGTAATGGAATTACTGGCAAGCACCATCATACCTAGCTGATATTTTTGTTTTCTAAAAATCAGAGTACATTTTGGTTCCTCTAGACAAAAGGATGGCAAACTAAGACCTAAGGGCTAAATCTGTCCAACATCTGCTTTTGGTTAGCAAAATTATATGGCAATGCTGTCACACCGAACAGTTTACACAGTGTTCGAAACACTTTTGTACCACAGGTCAGAGTGGAGGAGGTTTCATGAAAACTATACGCCACACAAAGTCTAAATAATTTACCAGTGGATCTTTTTCAGAAAACTTTTACGAATTCTGTCCAAATATGCCCATGCCGAAACTGGTTTTTATCTTCTTAGAGTCCATCATATATATTCTTAGAATTAGAGAAGTAGGAAATTGAGAAGATTAGTAGTAGAAGATGAAGGGGTGCCATAGAAATTCCACATAATTTTTCCTATAGTACTGGATAAGGTTGGAGAAACTCAAGCAATGCCAATGTGGACATCTTAACAATGGAGACCTGCTCTATTTTGTGTTTTAGAAGAGAAGGAATGGTGTAGGAAAGGGTGAAACACTGGTAAATTTGGGATGTTTTTATGACCTTTCATACTGCTAAAGATCGTTTCAGGGAGACAAAACTTTGTTTTCAGAAGAAATTACCTTTTCCTTGATAATTCACAAATTTGCATAAAGTAATTCTTTTTAGCTATATTTTGTAGATCTAATGTTCTCTATATCTATTAAACTATATATTGGTTCTGCATTTAGAAGAGGAGTAAGTAATATGTTTCCCCTGATAAGAATACAACCATTAGGGAAATAACCTCTTCAAACTAGCCCAATGCAGCCCAAAATTAGCAGACAATCTTCAAAGCCATGTCACACAAAAATTGCAAGGGACATCCTCTTTCCTAAAGTATTGGCATATATGCATAAGTAGTGTTAACATTACTTTTATTCTCTCTAGTTTTCAAGGTTTTATTTAAAATAAATATTTTACAGATACCTTCAAAGAATAGCCTTAAGTTTTGACGATCATCTCTATCAGTTGTTGCTTATTTAAAAGTTTTTTGAATTTATTATCTGTTTATAATTTCCCTTTATTGGTGTCTTAGTTACCTTTATTGGAGCTGAGACAAAATACTTGACATCTACATTTAAAGGAGGAAAGGTTTTGCTTACCTCACAGTTTGTAGGGGCTTCAATCAATAGTTGGCTACAAAGCAGAGTGGCATGGCAGAGGGGCATTACAAAGGAGAAACAGTTCACGGCCCACAAAAGCAGCGGGCAACAGACAAGGACACTCTTTTCTAAACTTTAAAGCCTATTTAGGCTACCCACCCTTAGGGCAGGTAGTACTCATATCCAGGGTGGGGCAGCCTTAATCCTAGTATCACACCATGAATCAATCCCAGCATCATATCCTTGATCCCAGCATCACACAATTTAGAACCAACCACCTCCAAAATAGCTTCACATATGACTGTATGAGACTTTGGGGGTACATCTAGACAAAAGCCGTAACAGTTGGCTTTGGGTCTTTTGTGTCATATCTTTAAGCTTAGCCTAAATATTCTGTTGAGTTTATACTTGAAAAAAGAATATAGCCTCTGTTGGAGATAGTGGACAATAACAGCAATATTGAATATACATACATTAGTTGTGGTGTAAAAGTAGTTATTATAATTCCATTATCTTAATGGTAATCTTTACATTTTAAATATGTGTATTAACTCAGTGTCATTTCATTTTCATTTTAGTCTTCTCCAAAATAATCTGAAATCTTTAAATATGTTAGCTCTATACACTTTCCTTTCATCTTCCATGTTTTTTGTCTAACATTTCATCTTTTCTTCTGAACTCCTTAAAACTAGATTTTGTTTGTTTGGTTAGTTAATTTTTTTTCAGTTGAGGTGAAAGTTTCTCTCTTTTTTTAGTCTTTTGTTCTTTTGGAAATAAAGTTGAGAATTTTCTGTACTTCCTCTTTTAAATTTATCCCCATATAAGATCAAATACTCCTGATTCTATTGTTCATATGTCTTGAATATATTTCCTTTTCCTCATCCTCACTTTTCCCTCTTTCACAGAAGAGCAGGTGACCCTTATCTCTGCCTAACTACAGTTGGGACACTGTGTCTCTGGTCCTCTTACCTCCACACTACTCATTTCTGCTCCAGTATTCATCTTAGCAGCCAGAAGTTCCTTCCTAACAGAAACTTTAAGTCTTGGTCAAAATCATCAGAGATCTCCATTGCTTTTAGAAAAAATGCAAATTCCTTCATATGGCCTAACAAGCTGTAATCTCCACTTCTACAACCTGTTTCTCTCTACTTCTTGTGCTCATGTTCATTGTTTCCCATCATTTTGAGCATCTTTCGGCTCACTGATCACCTTCTTTCATCTGCGTGCTGCTACTTGAACTTTTTTTTCTAACTCTTGTTGGGGTTCTTTGGATAATTTTTAGTCACTCTTCAGACCTCAACTTTGAGTATACTAGAAAAATACTCTAAAGTAACTTCTAATCTGGGTGTGGCATCATAATTGTTTGTTATTATGTATCTTAGTAGTCCTCAGCAAATTTTGCTGTAACTGCTTTTTAAAATTTCCTCTCCATCTCAGTAGGCACTAAACATTGTGATTGTAGGAGTCAAGTCTGCAGTGCTTAGCATGCAAAATCACATAATAAATATTTGATTCATTAATGTCAAATGGATTTTTCAAAGCATAAATTGTTAAATATAGGTGCTATTCTGGAAATAAGCTTACACTGGAGAAATTTATATTTAGAAATACACTGGGAAACTAAAGGCAGAATTTGGTAAACAGTGGGTATATGTTGAGACCAACCAAGGGGAAAGAAATATGGAAATATCTCAAACCAAGAAGGCTGCCAAGTGAGCCCGCAGCCTAAAAAATAGTACTAAATAGAGAGCTCATCATATTATCTATCATGATACAAATGGTAGGAGCATATTGACATCGATAGCAAGATAAATGGAAAATTGTAGGCTACTATTCTTTAAAACTCAGGGAATTCATGATCTTGAAACAAATTACTTAATCTCTTAATGTCTCATTTTAACTATTGAGTATATAATGAATGATTATTATTAACTACTGGATGGGGCATTGTGAGACTTAATTTGCTAATGTTTATAAAGTGCTTCAGATTGTCTGATTAAAAGTATGAAGTATCATTATTATTATACTATAAAAGAGTATGTAAAATTTTGTTTTAATTTCATAAATATGAAATTATGCCTTTCCATTTTCACTTAAAGTAACTGAAATCTATACATATAAATTGGTGCGTGTATGAATCTAGCAATGTTGCTATCATTGCTATCTATAGAATTTGTCTGTATTTCTGTTGTCCAGAAAGTTCACAAGACTTTGGCTCAATAGACTGGAAACAGCTTAACTGTTTTTGATGTATTATTGCCCATATGAATTGAAAGTGCTGGATTATGGCTCCTTTTTCTTTCTTTTCATCTTTCCTTTTTAAATGAATGAGTTCCTCATTTTTAAATATGATTAATTTTCTATGTTTGGCATTATTCTTCTTACAACTTTAACTGTCCCCTTGAAAGCGTGCACTGAGGAAAAACCCAAAGGTGGAATTATTTTTACTGTAGACACCTTCCTCATCAATTCCATGCTTCTTTATGGCTTAATTACCCCCCACCCACCTCGTCCCATACCTGCTGCAGACCCTGATAATATAGTGGAGCATGCCTGTGGGGCTTTTATTTTTTTTCCAAACTCATTGCTTTCATGTTTCTAGGTTTACCACTTGTCCTTTCAGTTTTACTTCAAACTGAGTACGGAAGGTGAAATTTTGGTGATGTGGTCTGTCTCAAAATGTTATTTTATCTAAACACTTTGCAGATAATTTCAATACAGATTTCCAAAATATCTAAGAGGAATTAAGAAAGTAGTTTTGAACTTCAAGAGGTCTCCAAAGGCCTCAGAGTCTTCCATAGCCTCCAGACCATGCAATGTATCAACTGCTGTTGTGTGTGAACACGTGTGCACATGTACACACTTGTATGTATGAACACACATATACACACACATGCACCCTTGTGTGGACACATGTAGCTCTTTAGAACCTTGTATTATTTTTCTTCTTTGATTTTATCTTCAGGGTTTTTTTTCACTCTTTCATTCACTTTGATTTTCAGCTATTTTGTCGTATTTTTCATTACAGAATATTGTCAAACATCTGATAATAGTTGCCTGAGAGTAGACATTTAAGAATAAAATGTGTTTTGAGCACTAGGTTTGAGGAATGAATTGTCAGTGAGTGTCTGTGAGGGCACTAGTCCCCCCTCCACTAAATGTAAAGCACATTTTACAAAGCAAGTATTTTATTAACCTGCCTTTACTACATTGAAAGGAAAATTACAGTATAATCTAATTTATGAACATATGTAATGCAACCAAAAAGGAAATAAGCAGAAAGTGATTCATAATAAAAAATGTGTATTTTAATGTGTTTATCATTAAGAATATCCACTTTATTGTGGACAAAATGAAAGAGATGGTAGCACATACACATAGAATCTCTGTGAAGTTGGCAGTTTTAAGGACAGGTTGAAATAATTGAGTTGGAAAACACTATTGATATCTGAAATACTATGAGAACACTGCTTTTTAAAATTACATTTTATTGTATATAGAGTAGATGATGTTGAGATACATGAGTATATAATGAAATGATTGCAACAATTAAATTAGTGAATATATCCATCATCCTATTGTTACTATGCCGAGATTACATATAAACTATCATTCAGCAAAATTTCTGAATATAGCACGATAATACTAACTACAATCCTCATGCTTTAGATTAGATTTTTAGATTTGACTGCTACTTTATACCCTTCGATCTACCATGCCTGTTTCCTTCATTCCATCCCAAACCTGATGGTCACGCCGAATGTTTCTTACTCTCTGCTTGACAATTTAAAAAAAGAACCCATGTATAAGCAAGATTATGCAGTACTTTTTCTACCTACAAAAAGTAGCATAATATCCTTCAACTCCCTCATGTTGTGCCAAATGGCAAGTTCTCTTCCTTTTTAAAGACTGAAAAATATTCATTGTACAGACAAACATTCACATGTATATTACAGTATATATACACCAGAGTTCCCTTCATTGATAGACTTGTAGACCATTTTCATGTCTTGGTGATGGTGAATAATGCTTCATGAACAGGCAGTTCAGACATTCCTTTGGGAATATGCTAGAAAAGAGAGCATTGCTCTGTCAAAGTGGTTTTGGGAAATGGCGACAAAACCCTTTGGTTTAAGTGCAAATTAAACAATAGAGCATTTTATTTCCATTTACAAAGACATTCCTAAAAAAATCAGTATAGCCGGGAATTTAGCTCAGTGGCCTAAAGCACCTGCCTGGCAGGCATGAGGTTGTGAGTTCAAGCTCTGATACAAAAAAAAAAAGAAAGAAAAAATAATCAGTCTAATTTAAGGCCGTGTGATAATGCATATGTCTATTAGTCAAAATTTGTATGTTATGTAAAATAAAGTATGTCATATGTACAGATGACTTTCTCCCCCTTTACATTATTATCTACTTTAATATCAGAAATGTTGAGGGGTCAGGGACAATTTTTCATTGTGCTTGAGTTTCACTCATAAGAGAGGACCTCTGTAGTCAGAGACTCTTACTCATTAAGCACCAGAAGTGCTCCCCTTTGAGACAAAGTACTTGCTTCCATTCACCACTCTATGAATCCCTGGTCTCTGGTGCTCAGGTTGAGAGTCAGAATTATATTTTGGAGAATTATGGTTTTGCTTACTAATCACTGTCTCCACACTCTGTGACTTTTATGCCTGTCCCTGATGCCCTCTGGGTGGTGGTTAATGTTTTAGAAGACCCCTCCAGCCCAAGCAGTCAGGACCCGTCTTAGAGCCACAATGCTACTGAGAAAGCTATCAGCCAGTTGGTTCTTTGATTGCAGACCTCTGCACTTCTGCCTTTTGTTGTCCTTGACGGCATGCAGTAAAATTCTACAGTAGCATTCAGTGTTAAAAGATGAGTAAAGATAATATATTTAAAGTAAAAAATTACTCTAGTCATGATAATTAATTGTACATAATGGAACAGAATAAGATCTATTGATTATTGGGAAATATGTCTATTTGCTTAATGTCTTATCTTCTTTTCTTTCCCTGACCATCTCTAATCATTTTCTGCTTATATTAAGAATCAAATGGCTACAGTTGGCTCTGACCTCAGAAGTTTCCTCTTCTCCTTTAGGTCTCAACAATCCTATATGCTGCACTATACCCTACTTCATAGTATCAGTGTGGAGGTAAGTTTATTTCAAAACTCTGTATGACTTTAATGAATAATAAATGAATAAAATATTTTTACACATGGAATATGTAGCCTATTGACTAAAAAATTAGTGAAATTTAAGAAAAAAATATGGAGTCACAAAAGCTGTACGGGTATCAAACCATTAGACTGGTAGGATAGTATAAATATTCAGATAGTTAACAGATAGATTTTGACCAGAAAGATACTATCACTTTAATTCTCTATCTCACCTGAAAAATACAAAATGCAAAATTGTATATCTATTTCATATTCCTATATTCTTATCTAAAATCAAGAAAATATGATTTCTTTGTGAATTATTTCATTATGGCAATTATGTACTTTGTTGTTTTATAGTATGTTTTTATAGTATGTTAAGCTATGTTAACATTTCAAATAACTTATTAACTGATGCATTATTTCACTATGTTTCAGGTTGAAAGATGAAAAATGTAATGCTATAATCAAATTGACTATCATTATAAACAGAAGTTTGTGAATGGAATGGATTTTTAAATTCGGGTACTTTTACTTTTCATATTCACAGTTTACTATTATAATTCTTATCATTGTGATGTTCTTACTGTTCAGTTTTAACCAGAGTAGTTATAAACATATAATGTCACTTTCCTATGCCCTACCTAAGAGTCTAAGAATTTTTATTTCTGGAAAAGAACATTATGAGATTTAAAGTTACATTTAATCAGTTTTCTTACACTCAGTCTAGCTAATAAGGCTGAATATGAAAATATTGTATCTATCGCTATTTCACCCATGAAAAGTCCCTCCCAGAAAACAGAACCCACCGTGGTTATTTCAATACAAGAAATGTAACATAGCGAATTGATTGCATAGGTGTGAGAAGAGATGTAGACCAAATAGGAAACGTTTAGACAGTCTACAGACTGAAAAGAGAAGACAGCCCCTACTCAAAGGTCAAAGGGGCGGGGCTATGGCTTACAGGCAGGGACAGGGGTCCCTGCAGATGCTTCAGCAATGGCGATGTTGGCTGAAGCAAGAGGGAAGATGGTGTCAGAGACGACTCCCTTAGCAAGAAAAGAAGAAAAACACTGGCTCATTAGTATACTGTACTGTCACGAATGCCCAGTGGTAGAATCTAGCTGGCAGCCAGCTTCCAAGGAATATAGGAAAATGCAACCCATAGAGATCAGCTTTCTAATGACACAGAGCCCAAGCAGGGGAGAGTGGGCAAGATTCTGCTGAGAAACGACTCAGAATCAGCATCAGTCATCCCTTAAACTACTCTGCTTAGGGTCTCATCATTTTACTTGGATTAACATTTCACACAACTTCATGTATAGACATAAATCAATCAGTTAAAATGAGTCAACCATCTCGTGGAGTCATTTTGTCACTATCTTCGTAAATACACCACAGAGACACACCACACACACCTTTGACCCTTTAATCTCATTCCTGATGGATAGCTCAATCACTTGGTATCTCATGGTTAATCTTTATGAAAGTCCAAGAAGGCAGAATTTGCTTCTACAAGGGCAGCATTTATGACCAAGGCAGGCTATGACTTTACTCGGGCATCTAAAAATTGGCATCGTGATTTCACTTTTAAGGCTTGCAGGGACTCTCTATAGCTTTTTTTTGTTTTGTTTTGTTTTTGTTTTTGTTTTGTTTTGTTTACTACCAATACTTTGAGCATCAAAACATCTTGTACTGTAGCTTGGTCCTGTTGCAGTTTCCTGCTTCTTCCAGCTGAATTTAAAAATATCAAAAGTAGAACTCTTCTAGCTTCTTTGGTAAATGGACTAGGGAAACACATCAAAATGAAATATGTATTTTTAGAACCAGCAAAACATTATACTCTATTTCTCTATGATTATGTTTGAGACTTGTTCATCTAAGAACCCTGTTTCCCAACCTTGGATTCTGAGTTGTGATAGATTGCATTAGTATTCCCAATTCATCACTCTCCTCTAGACTTGTACTTTGCAATGACTTCGTCATTTTTGCAACCAGATAAGGAGAGAAAGAGTGAGATGCTATTTTCTTTATTCTTTTAGAAGCATCCATCTTGTAGGTGCTCTCCAATACATTCTCTGTAAGCAAATCTTTGAAACACAGTTTGCTTTTTCAGAGGAGTAAATCCAGGAAAACTGTGCCAGAAATAGTTTGAAAGAGCCACAAAGCTGCATTCTGGAGCTGGAGCAGTGGAAGGAGTCAGAGGCCATGAGACAGCAGTACAGCCACAGAAGACCTCAGAGATGTCTTGAATGAGACAACTGGGCAATGGATTCACTGGTGGGTCCAGCATTTCTGGATTTGAGCAGTTCATATTACAGGGACTATGGAGTCATAAGCTCTTCTCAAGGACTAATGAAGCTTTCTATTCAAGTGGCAAAGAGTGGACATAATATACAACAAGTGGAGGAAAGTCAGAGGTCTTTATTACACAAAGAATCCACCTCCTGTTGCTGGAGAGCAGAAAACATTAGGAACTACCTTAGACATTAACCATATAAATAACAGAGTCCTAAAAAAGTTGATTTCTCAGTTCTGATGTGCTGTGAGTCAGCTTTGCCTTACTATAACAAAATACTTGAGATAATGGAATAAGATATGTTATTTACATGTATCAGCTCCCCCACTAAGAATGTAATCATTATGTGCTGCAAAAACATACTAAGAAAATATAAAAATTTAAAAAAAGTTACAAAGAGAAAAGGTTTGTTTGGCCCTCTGTTTTGGATGTTTCAGACCATAATCGGTTTTACTGATCTGGGGCCATGGCAGCAGTATGTGGTAGAGCAAAACCACTCATCCCTCGATCAAGGAGTATAAGAGAAAAGAAGAAGCCAAGTTCAGCTACTCCCTGTTCCATTTGAGGGTACATTCCCAATAACCTGAAGTTACTCTAACAGTCCTTGCCTCCTGATCATTGCTACCACCCAGGAGTACCATGCCGGACATCAAGTCTACCACAAGGCCTTTGGGGGACACTAAAGATCCAACCTACAGTACCTGGAATTTCTGTTCATTGCTGTGGGGGAAGAATGGACCTCTGAGAATTTGGACTAAAACAACTGTATCAGCACTCTCCTAAACGTTAAATTTCCGTATCTTCCTAAACATTGTGTGCTTTAGCAGTGACCTACTAGTCTGTATCCAAGGCTAGTTTTTTCACCTCAGTGACCCTTCTTGTGGTAGATGCAAAAGACTCAATTTTGCAAAGAAACAGACATCACTGGATCTACCTCCAACTCTCATTCCCTCTCCTCAATAACAGACCAATAACGAGAGTTAATGTACAACACAATTCAGCTGAGAAAGTGCCGAGCTTATTAAACAGAAAAACATCCCAAAAGTTATAAAACCTAGAACAAAATGGAAGACAGACATAGGAAAGAGGGAGATAGATCTTTTGCAAGAGAGAAAGGGTTCGAAAGGTGGAAGGGAAAAAGATGGGAAGAGGA
>RJWM01006587.1:0-83384 GCA_004363535.1 Dasyprocta punctata
CTTTTTTTTTTTTTTTTTTTTTTTTTTTTTTTTTTTTGCGGCACTGGGGATTGAACTCACAGCCTTGCGCTTGCCAGGGCAGGCACTTAAGCCGCTAAGCCAAACTCCCCAGCCCTGTTTTTTTGAGGCAGGGTCGCACTATGTAGCTCAGGCCGGCCTTGCGCTCGCGTTGTAGCCCAAGCCGGCCTCGAACTCACAACGCTCCACCTACCTCAGCCTCCCGAGTGCTGGGATTAAAGGCGTGCGCCACCACGCCCGGCTGGGTGTCACTTTTTCTTACCTTACTGTTCATGGCATTTGGCTTCTTCTGAGAGCTAGTGACTTCATCACTTCAACTTATTCCTTTGCTAGAAGTGAGAAACTAAGTGCATCCTGTATTCAAGGGGGAGAAGAAGAGGAATTAAGCTCTACGTTTTAAGGGGGGAAATATTAAAAAAAAAAACTGGATGAGAAAAATCTGCAGGTATTCAGTTCATGTTAGCAGGTAAACCAGTCTGCTACTTTCCTGGGCAGAGTTGGAGTTCAAACACTGGTGCCAGAGTGCATGCATTCAAATCTGACCCTGTCCTTCTGTAACTCTATGACCTGAAACAAGGAACCTCAGATTTTCACATAAAATGAGTGAAATAGCAGTAACTGTTTCAAGGGATGTGGAGAGGAAGAATTAAAAAAATGAGTGTAAAGATTATTATTATTGAACCCTCAGGACATTGCAGTAACTTTGATATAGAGGATATTTTCTGTAATGTCATTAGCAGAATATGAGTTGTTTTTTAAATAGTCTGCCATAACAGTTTCAGTTTAAAAAATTCTGGTTATGAGTACATACTTTAAAAAAATATTTTTTTTTCTTTTGAGACAGAGCCTTGCCTTATAATTCAGGCTGGCCTTGAACTCACTGTGTAGGCCAGGCTGGCCTCAGAATCACAGCAATCCTTTTGCCTCAGCCTCACGCATGCTGGGATGACAGGGATGTGCCACCACTTATTCAGTTGTGAAGTCTTGACAAAAATGTAGACAAGTGCATGTTTACATGCATACACACACACACATATATTACATACATGTATATCATATACTGACAAGTCAAACTGTATAGAAAAATTATACATACCTAAATCCTGCAGCATTTGTAATTTTAGTATTTATTCATGTTGTTAAAAATAGTGGGGAAGCCGGGTATGGTGGCGCACGCCTTTAACCCCAGCACTCGGGAGGCTGAGGTAGGCAGAGCATTGTGAGTTCAAGGCCAGCTTGGGTTACAAGGCAAGTGCAAGGCCGGCCTGAGCTACATAGTGCGACCCTGCCTCAAAAAACCAGGGCTGGGAGTTTGGCTCAACGGCTTAAGCACCTGCCTGGCAGGTGCGAGGTTGTGAGTTCAATCCCCAGTGCCGCAAAAAAAAAAAAAAATAGTGGGGAGCTGGGTGTGGTGGTGCATGCCTGTAATCCTAGCACTTAGGAGGCTGAGGCAGGAGGATTGCCGTGAGTTTGAGGCCAGCCTGGGATACTTAGTGAGTTCAAGGCTGGCCTGAACTACATGGTGAGACCCTGTGGGGGTGGGGTGGGGAAGGATAGTAGAGCACTTGGCTAGCATGTGTGAAGAGGCCCTGGTATTATTCATCAGCATTACCACGTTACCCAGGTTGGCCATGAATTTCAGGGCTCTGCTCAAGCCATGCTCCTTCCTTGGCCTCCCCCATAGCTGGGAATGCTGGTGTATACCCCCGCAGTTCCTGTTTGGGTTTAGTTTTTATTAGATGGATCCGTTGAATATCTTTCCTGTTTCTTCAGGCAACACCTCAGAAGTGAAATTCCTGTGTCAGAAAAGTAGAAACTTCTTTTAGTCTCTTGATAGATAACATTTGTTTTCCTGGAAATTTGTATCAGATTTAAATCTAATAGTGGCTTACTCCTTATATTCCCGGGATAGTAATGTTGGTCTCTTAAAAGTGTTTGTGGCTTTTGAAAGCAAGCAAGAATTGCATTAAAGACCAGGGAATATAAGATGAATATGGAGAAATACATGTATATACAGAAATACATGTGTCCAGAGAGAGTAAAACCGGCACGCGCGCGCGCGCGCACACACACACACACACACACACACTGCACTTCCTAACATCTGTCTTAAACAGACAGTAAGGTGAAAATTTGCGTCAGGCTGATGCTGATTCTTCCCACACAGGGAAGATGATTCTTTCTTCTTGAGTTGCATTGACTTGTCGCTTCCACAAAAAATAAACCTTCGGCTTACTGCTGTTTTCCCTTCTATGTAGAATACACGAAAAACTGACAAGAATGGAGAGTCAGATACATTATCAATTTCAGTAGTATGCCTAAAGCCAACAGTTGCCCTTTAATATTCCTTATCCTCTATATGGAAGCTGTTAAAGATGCTGCCTAAACTGGACCAGCACTTGGGAAGCTGAGGCAGGTGGATTCATGTGAGTTTGAGGCCAACACAGGCTACACAGTGAATTCCAGGCCGGTCTGAACTATGTAATGAAATCCTATCAGTGGATCATCCTAACTTTAAATTGATTAGCAATAAAAAGTAAAAGCTTCCAGTTTTCAGTTCTACTTATCCCATACATGGTAGGTTTACTCAGTCCAGGAGAAGGGTCTGGACAGCACTCTGGAAATGGCATGTAGGTTCTTTTGGCAGTGACGGAAGGACTAAGGGAAAGGGCCAAGAGACCAGATGAATATTTGGGAAAATGAAAACAAATAGTTACAAGTTTTTTTTTCCCCCTTCGTTATTTTTTTTATTTTTATTTTTTTCCTTTTTGACAGGGTCTCGCTATGCAGTTCAGGCTGGCCTTGAACTCACTTTGTAACTCAGACTGGTTTTGAACACACAATAATCCTCCTGACTCAGCCTCCCAAGTGCTGGGAGGTGTACGCCACTATGACTGGCGTTACAAGTTTTAAAAATCCATTTTGAGCTATTCTGACTTTGGGTCAACTTTTGTAATATGATACTGTATTTTTATTACCACTGAAAATATTTTTCTCGATTAGAACAACAGTTCAGATCATAAAGTTTATGTCACCTTGTTAAATGTGTATCTGCCAAATCTGTTTATTTAGCAAATATTGAACACATTTTTTGTACAAAGCGTTGTTTAATGTCAATGTTGTGATGAACTTTAGGGTAGCATTTTGTTTCAATTTTTTTTTTTTAACTTAAGAAACGCTAGTCAGGTGTGGTGGTGCACGTTTGTAATCCCAGCACTCTGGGAGGCTGAGATGGGGCTCACAGGTTTGAGCCCAAGCCGGGCAATTTCTCGATTTATCAGGATCCTGCCTCAAAATAAAACGTGGAAGAAGGGTTGGGGATGTAGCTCAGTGCAAAGGCCTGGATTCAGTGTACCAAAAAACAAAACGAAAGAAAAAAAGGAGGCTCACTCGAGATGTAGCTCAGTGCTAGAGGGCTTGCTCAGGTGTGTGAAGCCCTGGTTCAGTCCCCAGCAGTTTTTTTTAAAGAGGCATTCTCTTGTTTTAATGAGGTGTGGACTGTCATGTCATTGGTTTGATTATGTTTTCAATAAATTTATAGTCACTGAATTGGCAGTTTACCTCTTCTGTTGTATTTGTTAACAAGGTTAGTTCCTAGCAGAGATTTTTTTGGAAGTAGGTGACATAAAATGAATAGATTTATTTTCCAAATGCACTAAACAGAAGTGAAAGGTACATGAATTTCACTATTAGCAAACAGGGCTCTAATCTAATCTTTCCGGGATTGGCGAGTTCTGAGATTTACAAAATACTGTATTCCTGTTTAGTGTGCGTACTACTCCAGTAAGGGGGAACGAATGCAGTTGGTCTTCTCACTTTCCAAGTAATGCTTTGGAATATTCTCTAGGTACGACTTTTTGTTTTTCCTGTTTTAAAGTGCTGTTTTTTCAAGCGAACTGATGTGTTGCATAAGCTCTGAAAAGGCCAAAACAAGTTATAAAGCCACCTTTATTTACAGCGGCGAGAATAGGTATTGGATCGCTTCTGGGAAGCAAATGTGATTAATGGCCTTTTTCCAGGGGGGGACGATCGCGGAGCTCGCTTCCGCAGAGCGTGAAATGCGCCCCTTCCTGCCGAGGGCCGTCCCGGCGGCGGCCGGGCGCAGCCTCAGGTGTCCGTGCGGCCGCTCGGCGCCCGGCGCTGGGACTTCCTGTCTGGGCGCGGGGCGGAAGGATCGCGCCGCCAGCCGGGACGCCGCCGCCGCCCTGCCGTTAGGTGGTGGGGTTTCTCAGCCCGGCGGCGGGAGGCGGGCCGGCCGCGGCTTCCTGTGGGAGGACGCGCAAGGATCCGGGCGTCGGAGTGTGTGCGAGTGCGTGAGTGTGTGTCGCGGCCGCACGGCGCGTGTCCCCGGCCGCGGTTCCGCCTCCGCCCCCGCCGCTCACGGTGGAGTCAATGTGAAGCAGCAGCAGCAGCAGCAGCTCCAGCCCCGGGATAAACATGGCGACGTCTCTGCATGAGGGACCCACGAACCAGCTGGATCTGCTCATCCGGGCCGGTGAGGACAGGGAACTTTTCTCTCGTGCATCGGCGCAGCGGGCGAGGGGTGCACTGAAGGCGGGGTGCCTCCCCCGGAGCAGGCAGTGCAGGGGTGCGCGTCCACCTCAGGCACCGGGCGGCCGGGAGAGGGGGGAGTGAATGAAGTAATGGAGGCGGCGAATCAGGAAGTGATCACCTTGGAGAGTAACCTGCCTCGAATCCGGCGCTGTCGCTTCAGGGTGGGCTCGCCGGGCGCGGCGCGGCTGCCGGGCGGAGCGCTGGCCGCGGGTGCCGAGCGCAGAGCCGCGGTTAAGTTGGGGACTCGGCACGGACGAGTTGCGCGCTTCACCCTAGTTGCCGAGGAACCAGGAAGTGACTGGGGCTGTTGTCTCCCGGCGGCCCCTGCCACGCTGTCTGGCCGGAGAGGCCGCTCCTGTCCGCGGCCGCGGGCGGGGGTCTTCTCCGGGGACGCGCGGCGCCCACCGGCCCGCGACTTCCGCATGGACAAGGCGGCCCCGGACGATGTCCGGCGGACGATACCCGCCAAAACCCGCGCGACCCTCCCTCTCCCCGCGCCCGCGGCACGCCGCCTCCGGAGTAACGGTCCCGGGAAGGGTCACTCGGAGTGTCGCGCGGCCGGGACGGCGTTTCTCCCGGCCCGCCTCCCTCTGCGCCGCGACGGGGCTGTGAGGAAACTAGATTTATGTCCCTTTCCTCGTGGGTGGTGTTTTAGGGGGAGAATGGGAAGGACACGGGGTGTATTTCGTACCCCTGACCTGGAGCGTGGGGGCTCAGAGGAAAGCAAGTATTTTTCGTAAACAGTGGGTGAATGTGAAGGAGTGGAACGGGCGGGAGGGCGTCTCGGCCCCAGGGAAGTCTCAGCACGGAATTGCCCCCCTTTCCCCTCCCCCAAACCTCCCACCACAGCGGAAGCGCCTAGGAGAGGACAGAATGCGCGGGATTGACAGGCCCGCGGTTCCAATCTGCTCTCGGAGATGTTCCAAATGAGAACGTTGATTTCTGGGGGCGGGACCAGGGGCCCGCGCTGGGCCAATGAAGATTGGGCGGGAGTGAAGCTGACATTGTACGCATGGAATTGGAGGGAAGAGGAGTGTAAACACGGAAGTGGCCGCAGGGGTGGGGGATGTGCAGCGCCACTGCTGCAGCGGAAGGGCACGGACTTAAGTTACATAGAAAAAGCAGCTTTACTAATAGCAGACAGCGCAGTGAGGGCCGTGGATCCTTGGAGCACTGCTTGAATACTGTTCGCTTACTCTAATAAATATGTGTATTCCGTTCCCCGGGTTTTGTTTCATATCGCATCGGTGGGAATTAGAAAATAGTTACCTAACAGTAATGCTGTAAAAGATGTTACACTCTTTTTTTCCATCCATTGTCTTTAGGTAGGGGTCTTGACGTTAGTTTGGTTGGCGAGACTGATTCAGATCGACTAGGGCAAAATCACGAACACATGTTTTGTGTATCTCTGAATTTAACAGAACAACTTTTAAGTTTAAAATCTGGAATAATATAACCATATGTATTGTGTAACACATGGCGAGCAGCCTTTTAGTCTATGTAATGTAATATTATGTGTTTCAAATGGCCCGAAGAAAAAGCAGCATACCGAGAAATTAAAACACATTTTTTGACAGTTGCTTTAGTGAAAGGCAGAGCCTGATGATAGCTTGGTTCCTTTGTATATGTTCAGTGCATTAATTGATATGAATTGGTATAAAACTTTGGGTTCATTTTTTTGGTACTGAGAGTTCTTGGTCAGTGATATTTGTGTGTATGTGTACATTTCAAAACATCTTGTATCCAGTGGTTAAAACTTCTCAGAGACTTAGAATAGTTCCTGCAGTCAGAACTTTTAAAAATCCTATAAAGAGGACTTAACTTTGTCATTGGAAGGTATTTTTTTCATGAACTTTTGAAATTATCAGAGAAATTGAATATGACCTGTAGATATTTTGTTTGGAGTGGATATTATAACAGTGTTCGGTTTGAAAATACAACTTTAGTTTTTTTTGATAAGGGTTTGTTTTTGATTATTGTTTCTGTTTTGTAGTACTGGGGATCTGAGCCCAGGGCCTCTGGCAGGCTAGACAAGTGCTGTACCACGAGTTGCACTCTCAGCCTTGATAAGAACGTTTTTAAAAAGCTAAGTGCCATTTTTCCAGCCCAACTCAGTTTTTTTTAATACTCTATATACATATCTTACAATTAAAGTTTCTTTTTTGATCATAATGTTCTATGAATAATATGTTTTGTTGGGGATTTAGCTCAGTGGTGTGAGCGCCTGCCTGGCGTCGTTGTGAGTTCAATCCCCAGTACCCCCCCCCCCAAAAAGTTTTGCATATGATTATTTTCTGATTTTTTTCCTCCATCATGTTCATGTAATCTGAAGTTCCCTCACAAGCTGTATTTTAGAAAGAGACTTGAGATAGTTTGCTGATTTACCCAAGGTTTATTCAGTGAGTTGAAGAGAGAGGGCCTAGAAAATTAAGATTCTTGGTTGTAAGGTGTGTTAGGACTGCCAGTTTACAGTGGCATTAAGAGACAGGCGCTTAAGCCACTGAGCCAAACTCCCGGCCCTAGTTTTTTGAGGCAGGGTCGCACTATGTAGCTCAGGCCAGCCTTGTGCTCGCGTTGTAGCCCAAGCTGGTCTTGAACTCACGATGCTCTGCCTACCTCAGCCTTCTGAGAGCTGAGATTAAAGGCGTGCGCCACCACGCCCGGCTAAGAGTAATGTTTTTAAATTGTGTTTATAAAGTGGACACCTGGTACCTTTTATGAAGAGAATTCTAAGATTTTAGTTTAATTGAGACAGATGAAAATTTATATAGTGAACAAATGTAAAAAGTTACAGTGATTGTAGTGGGTTGATTAGGGTAGGTGGTATTTGTGAAGACTTACAGAGGAGATAACCTAGTATTATCACTATTGTCGTTACATGTTAAGGTATCAGGATATAGGACACTGCTTTTATTCCTCCCCCTTTAGATTTAGCTGTTAATATTTATGTTGTCAGAGGTGGTTGCGTAAAAGATGAAATAAGTAAGCATATTATAAATCACTGTTATTTTAAGATGTAAAGCATTTTTGTGGTCAAGACGACATACTTTATAGGAACCTTCATTGGGAACATGTGTAAGAGAATAAGTCTTGACCCTACATCTGGAGTTAAGGGTCTGTATCTGGCTAGCAGTAAAACTAGTACATACTAGTGACTTAACCTCTTTAGGGTTTCATTTTCTGTTAAGAGAACAGGGTTGACTAGATGTTCTCTAAGAATTTTTAAAGCTCTAAAATTATGAATGACTCAAACATTTAATGGAAAGTTAAGGCTTCTTGTATTTTTTTGTTTTAAAAAACAATACATCGTGTGGGTGAATATGTCTTTTAGGTTAGTAATTAAGCCTTTGAAAACGTAAATGTCTGCCTAATTGGAACTTGAGGCCACGTGTAGCTGTTGAAGAAGCCACGTGTAGCTGTTGAAGAAGTTAATAATTTTAGCTCAGTTCTAGTAGACATAGATACAGCTTAATGTAGTAAAAACAAATGCCCAACATTACTACCTTGCTAATACTTATATGTAAGTATTCTATGTACATAGTCTGAATTTTGTGGAAGATTTTGTTTATGATCTGCCTTTTTACTCTCAACTATGCATTCCTTGACTTTGTAATTTTTCTTAATCTTAGAAGAGGTCACCAGAACTTTTGCTGTACAATTCAGTTATTAAGTGAAGGGAGGAGATTTTTCTGGAAATGGAACCAAGACATTTTCATGAACCCTTCCCCCAAAATCTGTGTATTTTGTCAAAGTTCATTGTGAAATTTGAAATTGAAAAATCTCATCTCAGTGTAAGTTGGAATATCTAATAAACTTTTAGCATATTTGGTATCTAAAGTGCTAAGAAATATGTTAAATGCCAGATTTTCAGGTTTGGGATACTTAACCTGTATTAACCTTGAAAAGATCATTAAATTGGAAGAAGGAAAAACAACTTGAGCTGTATATGCAGAGATTGGAAGCATGTGTTGAAATAAAGGTAGAAGAAGGACATTAATTTTTGTCATTTTAGAAATTTATTTGTACCCTGGGAGTATAATTAGTGGTAGAAATACATGCAGGAAGCCCCTGGTTCTGTACCTATTCCTTGAAAAAAATTTTTTCTTCTAAACTATTGAAAAACTACTTTTCAGAATGTATTGCAGCATTACTACTAAAATTTATATAAGAAGGAATTTAGCCAGTTGAGATGGGCACACATGCATATGTAATTGCAGCACTCAGGAAGCTGAAGCAGGAGGATTGTTACGAGTTCTAGGCCAGCCTGCACCTACAATAGTGAGACCTTGTCTCCAAAAAATAGCTTTTAGAGTAATATTAGTGTGCAAAATGTCGATAAGGTTAATTCAACATAAAATGATTTCCTTTAGAAACAAATTTGGTTGATAGAGAAGGGCAGGGAAAATAGTATTCTTGGCATTGTTTAAAACAACTCCTTTCATAATCTATAATTTAAATGTTTAAAAAGATGGAAAGAAATACTTAGGAAAACCTTTCTCAGTAATCATCTATATTTAAGTGGACATACATTGTTTTACTTACAGAAATAAAATCATAGTTTTTCATCTGTATACTAAGTTTTATGCTTCGGAGCTAAAACAGCCTAGAAATTTAGTTGTTATTAATTATGTTTGAGGACAAATTACAGCTGTGTTCCTCAATTACAGACCAACCTGATCTGGTCATTCTGAGAGTGCCAAGCATTTCAGACCTGGGAAGACAAACTTTTCATAATATACTGATACTGTTTGTCTTTCACAAGTGTACGGTGAAGTTTTTTAGAGGCTGTTGTGATATTTGGACATATCCATTGAAGAAACAGATGGATAAATCCATCTACTTTCTATTAAATCCAGTGTTATTCAAAAGGTTGGCAGGACTTGGGGGTGTAGCTCAGGGGTAAGGTACCTGCCTAGTATGCACAAGGCCCCGGCTTTGATCCCTAGCACTGCATTATCCACCTCCTGCCTGCCCAATTGCAAAAATGTAAAAAAACAACAACAACAAAAAAAAAACCAAGAAAAGCTACTTTTTTGTTCTACAGTTATTTTTCATAAAAATATTGTGTCTATAATGAGTATTTTAAATGAATTAGTAAAAATTTTTAATAAGTATATTCACAATCTCCTTGAGGCCCTCAGTAATTTGAGTGTAAAAGAGTCCTCCATCCAAAAATAAAATAAGAATAGTTGAAATACGGTGTTGCAGTTCATGGTTCAGTGTGGTAGACACTTGCTGCAAGTGGCTATTGAGTACTTGAAATGCGGCTTGGGAACTGAATTTTAAACCTTTATATTGAGTACATGTTAAAATGGCAGTATTCTGGATATACTAGGTTAAATGAAGGGTATTCATGTCACCTTGTTTGTACTTTTAAAAATGTGGTTACTGAAAAATTTTAAATAACATGTGGCTTAAGTCAGGTGTAATGGTACACGTAATCTCAGCATTCTTGAGTGGCTGGGGCAAGAGGATTGCAAGTTCCAGCCCAGCCTGGGCAATTTAGCAAGACCCTGCCTCAAAATAAAAAATGGGTTGAGAACTTGATAAAGATTAAAAAAAAAATGAATCTGATGCTGGGAAAAGAAAAAATTAAAAGGTGGGCACGAGGGAAGGAGGACAAAGAATTTAGATTGTGTTATGTGTACCAGTTCCTACAAAATGTAATCATCATGTACTGCAAACATGTACTAATAAAAATAAAAAATTAAGAAACAAAAAGGGGTGGAGAATGTGGCATAGTTCAGTATAAAGGTCCTGGCTTCAATCCTCAGCACTGTAAAAAAGTATATGTGACTTTTATTTTATTGGATGCCTTTGGTTTAGAAAATAATGTCCTTTTTTTTTTTTTTCTTTTTTCTTTTTTCCTTTTATACATTGCAGTGGTCACTATATTGTTAGCAGGTCAAGGGAAACAAGATAAAGGTGGAATATCCCAGACTTTTATCTTCTTCCTCCGTTTATTGTATTTGTTTGTGTTAAAGTCTGGGGGCATTAGGAGATAAGCCTTGGTAAATCAGTGCAGTAGTAGAATGAAGAAGACTTTTTAATATTAGTTTATTGTTTGGGTTGTAGGGGACTATCACTTGATGAAATATCTTCTCATTTTTTTTCCCCATTGCTCTCTAACTAAATTGCTACTAAATTTTATTTTTGACTCTGAGAACACTGTTATGTACTGCATCCATTGCCAGCATTCTCTCATGCAAAGCTGAGAGGTATGCCTCTTGTCAGACTTAATTACCAAGTTTGGTATTTTCTAACAGCTGTTGAGTGAGTCTGGAATACTCTACCATACAAACACCAGTTGATTAGAAAAATAGAAATGGAACAAGAATATCTTTAAATATAGTGAAGGAAGGCACACACAAGCACAGTTGTAGTCATTTTTGTAATATATTATAATGGCATTTATTTCTTCAAGGAGGATCGAGTAGAAATATCAGCTACTAGAAAATGATACCTATCCAATTATTTTAACTTTACTGTTTCTACTTTTTGAAATGCTTATTTTTCCTCTCAAATTCTATGTAGACTTAAAGACAATACTAGTCAATCAAATTTTAAATAAGAGATAAGGAACATTTTTTTACTGTTGCTAATTAGTTTGCTTACTTTGATTGCACAACAGTGTTGAATTCATGTATATACTTTAGAATTGTGCGGTTTCAAATTATTTGAATTACTGATCTGAAAAAATAGTATGGAAAACATTTTTAAATAGCAGAAACGACTAGGAGAGGTATATTTTAAATTGTTTTTAGCAAAAATTGCTTGTTAGCTGGGCATGGTGGTACATGCCCTATAGTCCCAGCACTCAGAAGACTGAGGCAGGAGAATCCTAAGTTTGAGGCCAGCCTGGGCTGCATAGTGAGACCCTGTGTCCAAAAATGAAATGAAATGATTTTTTCACTTAGGTCAACAAACACAGAGATATAATGCCCATCTTTATAATATGGGTAATATATTGGAAATGTTATTGTAAATTGATTTGAGAGTAGGCTCTTAGATTTTTTTGCGTGTGTGTTAATATTTGAGTTGGTAGATGAAAATGACAAGTAAAAGTCAGAGTTATCAAAAAAGGTAGAAATCAAGCTGTGCGTAGTGGCGTACACCTGTAAGTCTAGTTTGTAATCCCAGTTTCTTGGAAGACCGAGGCAAGTTTAAGGCCAGTGGACTACTTAGCTAGACCCTGTCTTAAAAACAAACAAACAAATAAAGGGCTTGAACCTGCTCAGTGGTAGAGGGCTTATCATCATGAGGTCCTGGGTTCAGTCCCCAGTACAAGGGAGGGTGGAAACGAGATTTTGTAACATGAAGTTCATGGTTTTGAAATGTACCTCAAACTACCTAAGAATGTAAGGTGCGTAATATGTAACCCTTAGGCAAATTGCATCTTGCTTTATAACCTAAGCATATTAAAATCCGGTAAAATTCTACTTATAATTATCAAACACTTGAAGCTCTGGCTTTTAATACGGTGGTGTCTTAATACAATTACATAAGGAATTAGTTTACTCAGGATGGTTTATTAATAGCACTTAAGACAACAGCTAAATTCCAACAACAAGCTGACTTAAAGATGATGGGTCCTAGGTTAAATTTTAAAAACCTGAGATTTTGCTTTCCATTATTGTCACGTGAGGATTATAGTGAAGCACTTTGAAAAAGCTACTTAAGAATAGTATATTTTATATTTAACATAATAAAGTTGAGCTAGAAAGACCGATTGAATCCTTTGCTTCAGTGAAGCTGCAGATAAGAGTAAGCAGGGTCACCTAAAGATAGATTTACTTGGAGGTTTGGCTGCCTCTCTGGAACCATTTAGCTTTGAGCAGATTGCCATAAATGGAAAGAGCAACTGGAGAGACCTAGTACCTTGGTCGAGAGTGTGGATGATGTGCAACAGGTGGTAAAACAGTCCCTGGGTGTTTTAAACAAACATTCTCCAAATGACTGGTGTTTAAGGCTGAGACCTTAAAGCATTTGGTGAATTTTTAAGGCTAAGTGGATTTTTCCCAATTAAAAGTCCTGAAACAGTTTTAAAAGATTCATATCTTAAGTATGTGGAGCTTGTGAACTTTTGTAATATGATTTCGTGAAATTTATATACTTACTTTTAGTTCCTTGAGGGGACATCTTGAGAAAAATCAAGTTAGAAACTTACACATTAATGTTTCACAACCTCATACCAAGTAAATTATTCAGTATTTAAAATCTGAATGTGTAATTAATATATCATTGAGATAATAAGTTTGTTCCTGACATGTCAGTTTTCTTATAATATGACTGGCTTGACCCTAATTTACATAAAAGAAATAGTTGTATGTGCTATATGGAAAGTCTGTATTAGGAACTATAGTGGATATACAGTTGGATTAAGGTCGCCCCTTCGACCTCAAAGAGCCCAGAAGCTTACAGGAGCAACAGGAAATCACCATTACACTTTTAAAAATGTGGTGACAAAAGAAGTCACCACTTTTTTTATGGGAATCATTTCCCATAAAAATCATTTCCCATAAAAAAGTGGGAACTTTAACTCTGTTTGAGGTAAGTAATAGTCCTGTATTGGGAAAGAGGAAACTGAGGCTTAAGAGATTAAACTGCCTACCCGAGTGGCAGACTAGGACCCAAGCTGCTGGCCCTGAAAGCCCAACCACTGCTTGCACACTTCACTGTTTGCACAAGTAACTTAATAGCAAAGCATAAAGGAAGTGTAGAAGAGAGGTGCAAAGGTTGGTGGAATTAGAAAAGGCTTCATGGGGAGAAAAAAAAAAAAAAGCTAAAAAATTTCTTCGGTAAAAGCCAGCAGTCTCCTGGGAGGTTTTGAAGAAAAGAATAAGGTTATGATGAAGCAAGTTGCTGAGTTGTGCTGCTAAAGCAAGTACAGGTTCTTATCCATCTGCAGGTAATCTCACCTAGAGATTATCTTTTTGCTTATCTGGGGTAGTTCCTAAGAATCGAACTACTTCATTAAATTAAACTAGATAGTCCCCCCACTTACTTTTGGTACCAGGAATTGAACTCATGACCTCGCACTTGCCAGTCAGGTGCTGTGCTGCTAAGCTATATCCTCGGCCCTAAGTTAAATTAGAGAGTAGTGTTTTTGACTGATTCCTCTAGGTGTCTAGTTATCCCTGTTTTGGTTGCAGGTTGTGTATGTTATTAAAATACTCACTTGTCTTCACAGTGATTGTTAATCTTCAAACATACTTATATCCATTAGTTTTGAAGGGAATGTTCAAATTTTCAAGAGTCTTTGCTGAGGCATGGTGGCTCATGCCTGTAATCCCAGCACTTGGGAGACTAAAGAGATCTCCAGTTTGAGTTTGGCCTGGACTACATAGTGAAAGCCTTGTCTTTAAATAAATAAATAAGCCAGGCGTGGTGGCTCACGCCTTTAATCCCAGCACTCGGGAGGCTGAGGTAGGAGGAGCGTTGTGAGTTCAAGGCCCGCTTGGGCTACAACGCGAGTGCAAGGCCGGCCTGAGCTACATAGTGCAACCCTGTCTCAAAAAACTAGGGCTGGGAGTTTGGCTCAGTAGCTTAAGCGCCTGTCTGGCAGGTGTGAGGTTGTGAGTTCAATCCCCGGTGCCACCAAAAAAACCCAAAAAACAAACAAAAAAAACATAGCAAGGTCTCTGTTGTCATTTGGAGAAGACCTGGAAGATTCTCATTAATTTCTAATCAATCTGATTGGTTTTTTTTTTTCAATAAATATTTTATAAAATATAGATTCTAGCATATTTTGGATTTTAAATTTGTATCATGGGTACAGACTAATATATCAGTGATTTATGTATTCACTTGAAAATTTATTTCTTAGAATATGTTTATGTTGAGTAATGTGATTAGTTCATTTTTTAATTATTTTCTTCCCAGTGGAAGCATCAGTTCACAGCAGTAATGCACACTGTACTGATAAGACAATTGAAGCTGCTGAAGCCCTGCTTCATATGGAGTCTCCTACCTGCTTGAGGGATTCGAGAAGTCCTGGTATGTGGATTGTTGCTTTTTGTACTAAAGGTCTCTGTTACTTTGTATTAGAGATTTTTAATGCAAAGGGTATGGTGGGAGCTCTCAAAGGTCTGTTATACGTGAAGATCTGTCAGTAATAAGTCATCTTTTTTAAGGTCCACTAATCTATGTAAGTAAGTACAAAGCATGCCCACACAGCCATAAAAATCTTTATAGAATAGCTACTTATTATGTCTGTTTCTTTAATTCTGGGTAAACTGCCAGCCTCTTTGGTCTTTAGGAGCACAGCATATAGAGGCCACTTTCAATCCTTTATCCAGTGGTAAACAGGCAGTAATCCAGGGAACCATCCATGGTAAAGAGAGGAGGCTGGTCACACCATTTGCTTCACAGTCCTGTCAGCCTGAGAGTTGCTGTTTTCTTATGATCCATTTTTTCCTTTTTAAACTGACTTTGATACTAATTTTCTACTAATTTTACTTAGTTGTAATTGTAATTTAATGTCCAGATGGTAATCTGACTTGGTTGATCCTTTTACAGAAATTTATGATGAATGCTAAGACAGTCTTAGGTTTTAATTGGAATAGGAGTTTCATGATTATTCAGGAATGTGAGAGGAAAATTACGGTGTCAGGGGTTAATGTATTCATCCACAGTAGACTATATTAACTAGCTCTGATTTGAAATAGAAATGTCATATCTTGAATATTGATGCAGATTGAAGCCAGAATACTGGATAGCAGTCTGTATGTACTGTTTTAGTGAGCTGTGATATCAGAGCTGTGATATCAGAGAAAGATGATACTGAGGCAGGTGTGGTGGTGCATGCCTGTAATCTCAGCGCCCCTGGAGGCCAACACAGAAATACTGCAAATGTGGCCACTATGCTCTTTCACAGTGGCCTGCACTCTCTCTGTAGAGTGGACTCCTTTTCCTGCTTTTAATTGACTCGTACTGGCCCTGCAGAGCATATTTCTTTTCTTTTCATACCTCTAATGAATGTAGAACTTTGCTTAAAAAAATATTGCAAATTCGAGGCCAGCCTTGGCAGCTCTGATCTTGCCTCAGAATAAAAAGTGCTGAGGCATAGCTCAGTGGTGGAGCTCTTACCTAGCACAGGAGGTCCTTGGGCCTCCAATCCACAGCAGGGCCCCGCCCCAAAACAAGAAATTATGGAAGTATTATACTGTTGTTTTCCAGTGTTTCCCTAACTATGAAAGAAATTCAGAGTTCCTTAAAATTGTGGAGGTGACCACGCGTAACCTTCCAGATGATTCTTTTTTTGTATACTTTAGATCGCATTGAATGCTCAGCAAATTAATTTCTTTGGTATTAAGTTTTAATTCTGCTTTGAATAATTGTTAATAAGCACTTTTAGCTGTTAAACTGTCCATAGGAGGAATATTGATTGGGATGGGAAATTTTAATTTTTCAACTTTTTTTTATAGTGGAAGTGTTTGTCCCTCCTTGTGTATCAACTCCAGAGTTTATCCACGCTGCTATGAGGCCAGATGTCATTACGGAAACTGTAGTGGAGGTGTCAACGGAAGAGCCGGAACCCATGGCTACCTCTCCCATTCCTACGTCACCAGAGAGCCACGAACCAGTGAAAAAGAAAAAAGGTACAGTATATTTATAAGTATCTGAGAAAGTGGATTTTTTCCTGGTATGTGTATTCCCTTTAAGGGACATAGAAAGTAATATGTTACAGATTTAATAGTTTTTCATTGTACTGGGGATTAAAAGTGCTCTACCATTGAGCCACATACCCAGCCAGGAAGGAGTTTGTATTTCAGCCTTTTGTATTTGTTGGAAAGTGAGCTTTTAACAGTGCTGGAAAAAAGGAAGATGGGCGCTTTCCTGTGCATTTGTCTTATTATTTTTTAATTTATGAGCCTTTTATATACTTGATTATGTTAGCAAGGTAATTTATTTTCTCCGCTTTCCATACTCTTATCTTTCTTGTGTGTACCTACTGTTCTAAAATACTGAGAATGCCAGTAGTGACTGCCCCAGTTGGTAAAAAGCATTGCCCCTTTCAAGCTCTCATGGTCCCAGTGGTGAAGCCCAGAGGCCTGGCACAGCGCCACCATCAGGAGAATATGCATAGTACAATTCATCATTTTCTATGCAGATCAACAGTGAAACCATCTAATGATAGTATTTTCTTCCCTAGGTTTTTCTTTACATTATGTGTGTATTTATTTTGAACCTAAGGCTGGGCTACAAGGTAGACCTAAGTAGGTACATTGAAATTACATGCAGTTTAATTTTTTCTCTTTTTCAGTGCTGGGGAATCAAACCTAGGGCCTCATTCATGCAAGGCAAGTCCTATAGCCCTGAGCTACACTCTCAGCCCTCTTTGCATTTTAAAGGGGAAAAAAAGAATCAGAGGCAAAAACTAGGAGAAAACTGTTATTCATTAAATGTTTGACTAGCTGCTATGTGCTTAGTTCTGTGAGAGAGACAAGATGGTGACAGAGTGCCATGAGTTGGAGTGTAGCTCAGCTGTAGTGGCTTGCTTACCATGCTGGAGGCTCTAGGTTCATTCCCCACCTGCTAAGACAGGGTGCCTTTCCCCCATGTGTAGTACATGTGGAGAGAAAGGCATGAATGAGAGATTAGGTGGCAGAACTAGTTCCACTGTATATATTAAAATACAAAAGTCACATGCATAAATGGCCTTAACTCACTCACTATCCACTAAAGCTTTTGGCTAGTTGCATCTATCCAAAAACAAAAAGATGAAAGACCATGAAAAGGAGGACCGATTTGAGAACTAGGATGTGATACGGCATAAATCAGTGAATAACTGCATTTCTATAATCCCAGCACTCGGAGGCTGAGGCAAGAGGGTTGTTACGAGTTTGAGGGCACCGGGGCTATACAGTAAGTTCAGGTTCAGCCTGGACTATATAGGGTACCTTGTCTCGCAAAAACAAAAAACCAGCTGGGTGTGGTGGCACACGCCTTTAATCCCAGCACTCAGAAGGCTGACATAGGTGGAGCATTGTGAGTTCAAGGCCAGCTTGGGCTACAATGTGAGTGCAAGGCTGGCCTAAACTACATAGTGCGACCCTGTCTCGAAAAAAAACCAGGGCCGGGAGTTTGGCTCAGTGGCTTAAGCACCTGCTTGGCAGGCGCGAGGTTGTGAGTTCGATCCCTGGTGCTACAAAAAACAAACAAACAAAAACTATTAATTACCATTTAAAAATTAATACAACAAAGAAATCCCTTATTTTTTGTTTTTGTTTTGAGGCAAGGTCTTCCTACGTAATTCAGACTGGCTTTGAACTTGATGTGTAGCCTAGACTGGCCTCAAACACATGGCAGTCCTCTTGCCTCAGTCTCCCAAGTGCACACTACGAATAGGTTAGGTTTGTATCGGTAGTAGGAATTGAACTCAAGACCTCACTCTTGCCAGGCAGGTGCTGTGCCACTGAGCTATATCCCTGGCCCCTGTTTTTAAGACAGGGTCTTGCTTTGTAATTCAGACTGGTCTTGAACTCAGTGTGTAGCCCAAGCTAGCCTCGAACTCAGGGTGATCCTCCTGCCTCAGCCTTCCAAGTGCTGGGATTACATGTGTGCACCGCCATGCCCAGCTAGGTTAATTTTTAATAGGAGAAATCTTTTATTTCCAGAACCGTTAACATACTAATGTGGATTGTGATCTTCAAGAGATGGCAGCATGCAGTGTCTTAAACATTAATTTGATTATAGAACCTGCTTTCTATCAAGAAATGCACTATTAATTTCTCCAGGCACACTATTTAAAATGATACCAAGAAAATAATTTAAGCCTTTTTGAGCTGCTGGTCTCAAACTCCTGGGCTCAAGCAATCTTCCTGCCTGTCTCCTAGCAGCTGAACTACAGGCCATGCCATCATGCACAGCTGAACCTTTTTTTTTTTAAGCATTGGGCTTTTGTGCTTGAATCTAAAAGTAGAGAAGATGCTTTTATTACCGACGGGTTCTTATATGTAGAAGGTATTTAAATTGAGAAATTGAGTTCCATTCTAACAAGAGCAGTGAACTGGATGTTGTAACTTTTGCCAAAGCAGACCCCTACTAATTAGAATTGCCAGAAATGAAATCCTAGTCTGGAGTTCATGCATTTTGTCATACAAATTAAGACATTGGAATTTAAGTGATTATATAGTTAATCTAAATAATACTTGCTACTGAAGATGAGAATGACATCAGAATCTCAGATGTGTGACAGCTGTCATGAGCAGTAATAGATTTGATGAGAAAGCAGGTATCTTGCACAGTGTTCCTCAGCTTTCTTCAGGGTTCCCCTCGAAGGCCCTATTCATCCTCCTTGTTGAGGCTCTAACCCATTTCAGACTCACGCCCTCTGGGAGCAAGCAGAACCTCTGCCTTCCGAAAGTTCTTTTTGAGTGCAAATCTGCTGGAGAACCTGATGGCATAAACTAGGAGAAATGAAACAGATGGCATAAGCATCAGACATAGAAAATAATTACTTGGAGATAGTTTTGACACTTACAATGTATTTGCATATAGAGGTGTAGCTATTTAAACATTTTGCTTAAATTCTGGTAAACTGGCTTAGGGCAGTAGAGTGTTAATATTTTTTACTTCATTTGAGTTCAGAGGGCTTCACAGATTATCAAATCTTCTGCAATAATTAGGTAAAAGTGTTTCTAACAATCTTGTACAACAGAGAACAAAGATGTTTATATAGAAATTGCTTAAAAAAATAATTTGTTTCTATTGCTATATCACTGTAAAAGATTAGCAAATGAGGATTAATAATACCCGACTTGCCTTATACGTTGAAATTACTAAATTAGGTGTGATAGCTCATGCATGTAATTAATCCCAGCAGTCAGGAGACTGAGGCGTGATGATCAAAGGGAGTTTGAGGCCAGCATGGATGGACTACATAGTGAGTTCAAGGCTAGTCTAAACTACATAGCAAGACCCCATCTTTTTTTAAAAAAAGATTACACTCAGCTGCTTTTTAAAAAACTGCAGAAATGTTTTTAGAATTAATTTTTCATTTTAATCCACATAATGTCTAGTTTAATGAATAGTATTAGAAATTGTGCTAATCAAGTGTCTTATTATTTTTCCTGTTTTCAATACATGGTTTCAATATTTTATTTTTTCAGTTGGCCGTAAACCAAAGACCCAGCAATCACCTATTTCCAATGGGTCTCCCGAGTTAGGTATCAAGAAGAAACCCAGAGAAGGAAAAGGTAATTTTGGGAGGGTTTTGTTTTGTTTTCTTTTGAAATGAGACTCTCCCCGCCCAGTCCAGTGACATACTGTCTCTGATAGCATTTCTTAATTGGGGATTGATCCAGCTGTTTCTAAGGAGCTTTATAAAACTATCTGCTCAGTTCTACTCAATGGCAATTCTACAGCCATAGCTATATCCTGGGGAGGGCAAAGGAACAGGCATCTCTGTTTGCTAACATTGCTTTGGGCACACAGATGCACATCTTTTGGGGATGCCGTATGTGTCACAGCAGTCATTCCCCCATGGAGCCACAAATCAGAGAGGCTCACCACTAAGCCTTGTCACGTCTGATGCATAGCTTCTTAACTATTTGGGAGCAATACAGGAATTCAAGGCAGGCCAAAAACAGACAGAAAAGCTAAATCTAGTAAGTCTGCCATAAAATTAGGTATTTAGTTGAACAACTTCTCTCCTACCATCCACATACATCTTGGAATAGTTAGAAAAAGATTCAGTGTGGCACAGATTTTGGATTTTTTTCCCTTGTCTGTCTTTGGTCATTTAATATTTCTAACATTTTAAGTGTTTTAATTTATAGCAAACCCTTTAAAATGTTATATAATAGTTGACCTGTAAATGTACAATTATTACTATTTTTTCAAGATCTTATCAGGAGAAATGTTGAGGGAAATTCGCATCGAGGAGATAAGAAGGCACCAAGGCACTGGTTAATCTTTATACCAGCGGACTGTTGTGGGATCATTCCCAAAGGCAGCAGCCCTGAGTTTACAAAGAGCTTAGTTTGTATTACATATAGAAGTGGAAAGTACAAAGCAAGAGACAAAACTTTACATAATTGGCTATGTACATTGAGTCATATATTGACAGGCAGGCTAGTATTGAACAGATTTGTTGAAATAAAGGAATAGTTTATCATAATATAGAAACATTTTGGAACAAGGAAAGGGGGCCCTTACAGGGCCTTAAAGGTATCTTTGACTAGCCCAGGGTGCCTTAAGGTATAGACAGATACTCTCAGTACTTATCAGAGGTATGCAGCTGGGCTTTAGACACAGTCAAGTTCAGTTGAATTTAGCAGAAACTTGGTCAGGGACTGCTAATTGCTGTCTTACTTGTATCATGAAATACCTATAAGTTTGCTATTCTATAAATGTGTTCTTATGTTATAATTGTGCCCCAACAGTATCACTTATATGAAAAGACTTTATGCTTTGTGCCAGAGAAAAAATTTGTGATGACCTATTTTTACCAATCAAAATCCTTTTTAGGGGGGGTAATAGTGCTGAAGAGGCTCCTGCATAATAAATCATATTTTACTGCTGACCACCCATCACCTTTCATTAAAATTTCTGTCTTAAATTTGAGGCAGATGTTGCACTATAAAGATTTAAGTTATTGCAGTCAAATGTGGATTCTTAAACCTGCTGTTTCATTTGCAAAATAGTGACAGCAGTGTCCTTTGCACTGCTGCACACACTGCACCTGACAAAAGCTTCCCTTTCAGTATCCTGTTTTCCTTACAGCCAGAGATAGAAGTGTTAATTTATAGGCTTTGGGATGGGAGCTGGGCATGATGTTGAACACCTGTAATCCCAGCATTTAGGAGGCCAAGACACAAGGATCTTTGTAAATTTCCTGAGACTAGTGCGGCTGTGTAGTGAGTTCAAGGACAGCCTGAGCTACGTAGCAAGACCCTGTGGGGGTGGGGGTGGGGCAGGCCCCAGAAACCTTGGGGATGGCAACTTGAGTGGCATACTTAAAGATAACCTGAGGAATGTTGCTATGTGGGAAACATAATCTGTGTTTTACAGAAATTTCCTTCAGAATATAATTTCTGCTTTTACTGTCTGTTTACTCATACTGATAATCCCCTGGTTTTTCACAAAATAAAAATGCTACCAGCTCCATACTTTTGAAGTTGAAGGATATATAGGTTTTAGTAGTCTTTAGATAGCGATGCTGATACAATAGAGCTTCAGAGATTAATAAATGTGATACTGTGTTATGAGGTTGAAGGTCAGTCTTGTTAGGTCCAGAGATGCATATGGGGCTCAGCCATGGGTTATGAATGAACATTACAGTAGAATCCAGAGCCAGTGTTGCAATTAACGTTTGAAAAATCCTGTACTTGACTAGTTTAAGGCAAGACCTGTTATTTTTGGTGTTTTCATTTAAGGAGCTTGTATTTTAGGACTGAAGCACAGAGGTATTTAAGGGGTTGGGAATGTAGCTCAGAGGTTATGAGTTGGATTCTCGGTACCCCCCCATCCCTAATGTATTTAACTGAGCTGTTATATATAATAAAATTATTTTGTTATATTACTTGTGATTTTGTAGACTTAATCAGAAGGAGATTAGAAATGTTTTTTTATTTTTAATTTTTCTTGGTAGTGGGAATTGAACTCACAACCTTGTGTTTGCCAGGCAGGCACTGTGCCACTGAGCTGTATTCCTGGCTATTTTTTGTGGTGGGGGGATACCAGGAATCGAACTCACAACCTTATACTTGCCAGGTAGGCACTGTGCCGCTGAGCTGTATCCCTAGCAAGATTAGAAATTTTTAAACATTTTATTTTTATTTCATTTATTTTTTTGAATTCTTTTTATTTTAAAGAGGAAAAAAACCACCAGAATTTCAAAACACATCAGTTGGGGCAACAGTGTACATACATTATGCATTGTCACCCCCAAATCATTCACCCAGAGCACAAGACATCTGCATTTAATTGTCCAAACAATACCAGTACAAATCTTTTTTTTCAGTGAACTCAGAGAAATCGGTAGTATATAATTATCTTAAGTATTTTTTTATATACATACATATACACATATACATAAAACATCTGTTTTTAGAGGCAGTAACTTTTATTTAGTCTGGCTGGCAGGGTATGGTGGCATGAAATGCCAGTAATTCCAGTGTCTGGGAGAGTAAGGTAGGAGGATTGCAAGTTTGAGTCCAGCCTGGGTGACTGTGAGACCCTGTCTCAGAACGGGGTTGGGGGCCGGGAGTAGAGCTCAGTGGGAAGACCTCGGGTTTAGTCCCTGGTAACTAACTCAACACCAGTAGTCTAGAGGAAATAATATGAGGATGTTTTAAGTGTTTGGAATCAGCTGTGGGTTATTAATGAACATTTCAAATTTTAAGGGAAATACAAAATGACATGAAATGCCAGAGGAAAGAACATCAGTGGGAGGAAATGGGGATGCAGTAGTTGAGTTTGGAAGTTTCTGATGTAGTCTATAACCTGGGTCTGGATTTGAGGATATAATAAAGGGACAGCACTTCACAAGACCTACACCTCAGAGTTTGTGCCTGTTGGGTGAGTTAAAGCACTGCATGTGTCCTAGTCGACTTTCCTGTTGCTGGCGCAATACCCAACATTTGCACTTCAGGGAGGAGAGGTCTATTTGGCTCATGGTTACAGTCCACAGTCCACAGTCCGCAGGCTAAAGGCAGAAACATCCAGGTGGAAGGGCGGAGTGGGGCAGCTGCCTGCTCAGTTCACAGAGGCTGGGAGACAGCCAGTGGTGCACCCCCGCAAGCGAGCTGCTGGAGAGCCACCTTCACTGGGCCCTCTCAGCAAGTTCAACTGTGGACCTCAATGGTGGGCTCTGCTAAACTAGTGCCCTGTGATCCAGTCACCTGTCGTCCTTCCGGGCGTGTCTCAATGCAGTCAGATTGGCAGTTGAGCATAACCTTACAGTAGATTTCTTTTTTTTGTGTGTGTGGCACGGGGATCGAACTCACAACCTCGCGCCTGCCAGGCAGGCGCTTAAGCCACTGAGCCAAACTCCCAGCCCTAATTTTTTGAGGCAGGGTCACATTGTGTAGCTCAGGCTGGCCTTGCGCTCGAGTTGTAGCCCAAGCCAGCCTCAAACTCACAACGCTCTGCCTACCTCAGCCTCCCGAGTGCTGGGATTAAAGGCGTGCGCCACCACGCCCGGCTTAGAGTAGACTTCTTAGAAGAAGATTCTAAGGTTGATGTCCAAAAGTTTCTCACATTCCATTGTGCATTGCCTGCCTATTTAATAAAATTGAATACCTTTAGATAAATTTTGATACAGAATTTGGGCTTATAATAAACATAGGTGAAAGCTTAATTTACGCAAAACTCAAAACTGTAAATTCATAAATTTGGGCCAAGTGTTGTGCCCTTTGCCTTTTACTGAACTCAGTGTAGGGGCGTATGATAGTGTAAAGGGCTACTAGAAACATTTTTAAAAACCAGCGAGAGTACATTTAAGGTTATGTTATAAAAAGATAATTAATTTGCTTTTGATTAATGCATTTAAAATTAATTTCTATCATTATTTTGCTTTGTTTTTAAAGGAAATACAACCTATTTGTGGGAGTTTCTTTTAGATCTCCTTCAAGATAAAAATACTTGTCCTCGGTATATTAAATGGACTCAGAGAGAAAAGGGCATATTTAAACTTGTGGATTCTAAGGCCGTCTCTAAGCTTTGGGGAAAGCATAAGAACAAGCCAGACATGAACTATGAAACTATGGGACGTGCTCTGAGGTAAGGACATGTAAGAACTGGCATTCAAACAAAACTCCATTATCTTTTATGCTATTTGTTTGTTGTTTCAAGAGAGGCTCAGAATCTCTAACAGAACTCGTAACCTTGGAGGATGTTCTAGAGGCAATTCTTAAATTTGGTACTAGCTGAGAGAAAGGACACAGTCTGGATGCCTACAATTTCAACATCATTGGAAAATCCATTTTTGTAGAAAATGTGCTTTTGTACCTACGAGGATTGCCTTTTTTCGTTTTGTTTTTTTGAGATAGCGTCTTGCCTATGTAGTTTGGGATGACCTTGAACTTAAAGCAGTCTTCCTGCCTCAGCCTCAAGTGCTGGGATTATAGGTGTACTCTGCCATGCCCAGGAAGATTCTTCCTATACCTTTCTCCTTCGCTTTCCTCATTGTGAGATGCAAAATCTTACTATAAGTAAGTTGCTCTGGTTTGCCATGACCTTTTGATCCTCCTGTCTGTCTCCTGAGTGGCTAGGATTATAGGTATGTACTACAAGTCTTGCTAGGACTATTTCTGTCTTCCTTTTTGTTTTTTTTTTGAGACAGGGTCTCACACTAAGTAGTTCAGGCTGGCCTTGAACTCAGTCCTTTCGGCTTCCCAGAAACCTGGGATTACAGGCATGCACCACCATTCCTAGCAAGTACTCTTTGTTTGTACCAGTGATTAAACTCACGACCTCGCACTTGCCAGGCAGGTGCTTATGCCACTGAGCTAAATCCACAGCCCGCAAATACTATTTCTTTATAGAAGTTATTGAGTACAGGTCTTTTAAAAAATTAAACTCAAGTGAAGTAGCTTTTTAGTTCTTGAAAATTTGTTGTAGATTTTTGATAAAAAATTTTTCATGAAAGTTCTTTTGAGAAATTCTAAAGTTTTTGTTGTGGTAGACATTATACAAGTGTTCGTTAATGAACAGGTTGGATTTCACGTGACAGTATTCATATATCCCAAAGCTTCATCTGTGTTAAATGTGGCTTAGGTAATTTTTCCATGTAATAGCAAAATGTTTTATAACCTGTAGTAAGTCAGAATAGAATTCTACCATTGTCAATAAATATTTTGTATTCAAGTTAAACTATTTCTTTTAAAAAACTGATTGAACTTTCTGCTACTTTATAGGGCTCTTTCCACTACTTTATAGGGCTGTAGGTTATAGGGCCTGTGACATCATGTTGCAGTTTCTTTCTACGTCAGATCTGTAGCTTTGGAGTAGTTTGAGCAGTAAGAACTCTTCTCATCCCTTATCAGAACAAGTGAACGTTTCTGTTAGGATCTGCTGTGTGTGGCCTTTTCAGAAGAAGAGGGCATAGTACATTTGATTTACTTAGTAATTTTTCCCCTTTTTAGATACTACTACCAAAGGGGAATTCTTGCAAAGGTTGAAGGTCAGAGGCTTGTGTACCAGTTCAAGGATATGCCCAAAAACATAGTGGTCATTGATGATGACAAAAGTGAGAGCTGTAATGAAGAGTTAGCAGCAGCTGCTGATGAGAAGTCTTTAGAACGAGTGTCGCTGTCTGCAGAAAGTCTCCTGAAAGCAGCGGCTTCTGTTCGTGGTGGAAAAACCTCATCTCCTATCAGCTGCTCCAGAGCAGAGAAAGGTGTGGCCAGAGCTGTGAGTATCACGTCCCCTGGTCAGGATGCTTCGTCCAGGTCTCCTCCTCCCACGGCGTCGGCAGCGGCAGCGGCAGTAGCCGCCGCTCCAAGGTAAGGGAGGCAAGCCAGTAGCTGGGCTGCGGGTGACATTGGCAGAATGCGATGCCCCCGTGCTCTGTGTTAGCTGGGATTCTCAGAACACATCATTGTTTTAAGGACTTTTCAAAATGCTTGATATTTTACACTTTTTTGGTTGTTGTTAAAGTAGATGGCTCAACTAGCTTGGGTTGAGTTGCATCATTTTATAGATAGATGGACCTTACTTTGAGCTTTAGGTCTTTTTTTTTTTTTTTTTTTTTTTTTTTTTTTTTTTTTTTTTTTTTTTTTTTTTTTTTTTTTTTTTTTTTTTTTTTTTTTTTTTTTTTTTTTTTTTTTTTTTTTGCAGCACCGGGGCTTGAACTCACAACCTTGCACCTGCCAGACAGGTGCTTAAGCCATGGAGCCAAACTCCTAACCCTAGGTTTTTGAGGCAGGGTCACACTATGTAGGTCAGGCCGGCCTTGCACTTGCATTGTAGCCCAAGCGGGCCTCGAACTCACAACGCTCCTCCTACGTCACCCTCCTGAGCGCTGGGATTAAAGGCGTGCGCCACCACACCCGGCTAGCTTTAGGTTTTTTTAATGTTTATTTCAGAACAAGTGAACACTATTGAGCTTACCAGTACATTTGTAAAATTTGGGAGCACTAATTTTGTACATTTTCGATCTGTATTTATCTTGTTGCTCAAGAGACTTATTTTCTGAGCATTAAATATATAATCAATTTTTTCTTTTATCTAGGACAGTTCGTGTGGCAATGCAAGTACCTGTTGTAATGACATCATTGGGTCAGAAGATTTCAACTGTGGCAGTTCAGTCAGTGAACGCAGGTGCACCGTTAATAACCAGCACTAGTCCAACAACAGCAACCTCTCCAAAGGTAGTCATTCAGACAATCCCTACTGTGATGCCAGCGTCTGCCGAGAGCGGAGACAAAATCACTATGCAGCCTGCCAAAATCATCACCATCCCAGCCACACAGCTAGCGCAGTGTCAACTGCAGACGAAGTCCAACCTGACCGGGTCAGGAAGCATTAACATTATGGGCACCCCCCTGGCCGTGAGAGCACTTACCCCTGTTTCCATCGCCCATGGCACCCCTGTCATGAGACTCTCCGTGCCTGCCCAGCAGGCGTCAGGCCAGACTCCTCCTCGGGTTATCAGTGCCGTCATAAAAGGGCCAGAGGTTAAATCAGAAGCAGTGGCAAAAAAGCAGGAACAGGATGTGAAAACTTTGCAGCTGGTAGAAGAAAAACCGACAGATGGAAATAAGACAGTGACCCACGTAGTGGTTGTCAGTGCGCCTTCAGCTATCGCCCTTCCTGTAACTATGAAAACCGAAGGACTCGTGGCGTGTGAGAAATAAACAGCTCCAGCTGGGACTTCAGACTGTTCGTAGTATTGATATAAATACTCGCAAGGGAAGTCAGTCATCAAAAAAGTCAAAGGAAGACTTTAAAACATTTTTAATGCATATAAGAAAACAATCAGACTTACTGGAAATAAATTACCTATCCCATGTTTCAGTGGGAAATGAACTACACATTGAGATGCTGACAGAAAACTGCCTCTTACAGTAGCAAACAACTGAACCCGTCAATGAGAAAAAGGATTGAAAGGGACCAAGCAGCTCACTACACTATCCAGTTACACTAAGACTTGGAACACTAACATCTGTAAGAGGTTATGTAGTTTTCAGCGGAGAGGGTTGGGATGGGTGATCTCATTGTTACATATAGCGATTTTTTGATGCATTTTATATGCATACCAGCAATTATTACTGTGCTCGCACAGTACTCACTTAACTGGTGCTATGTGAAGATTCTGCTAATATAGGTATTCTAGAATGTGAATTGAAGAATGGATCCAAAAGCTGCAGAGAGGATAGCAAAAAAGATCTAGTGCGATTTTTTTTTTTAATATCATATAGCTTAAGCTGATTTAAAACAAAGGCCTTAGACTAATTTTCGGTTTTCTTTCTTGAAATAAGCTAATGGCTTGTTTGTGTAAAGCTTTTTTATTAAAAGAAAAATTTTAAAAATCTTGTACCTAGCACAGTATTGTTATAGAATTTACATGTAACATTTTATATGGTAGTTTAAGTCTGTCAGTTTCTTAATTGTGGACAAATTAACAGTTGGCTCTGGCCTTTTGCTGTACCATGCCTGTGTCATCCACTCAGCCTGGCATCTTTGCGGACACGAGTCATAGCTCTACTGTCACTTGCAAGTGCAGGCTCAGCGTGAACTCCGTCAGGTAGCTGTAATACCTGGCGCCCCTCCCTCCCTCTCTCCTTCCCTTCCCCCAGCCCCCTTTTATTTCCTTTCTTGCCTATTTTTCTGTTTTTTTAGTTGACGTTTTAAGAGGGAAAGTACCAGTGTTCAGATTTGAACTATAATAGTTTGTATATTCAACATTTGAAGTATATTCTATTTTGTTGTACTCTTGTTTCAAAGTGTATTCAAGTAGGTTTTCTGAAATATAGAAATGAAATTTATCTTGTGTTTTTGTCTCTGGTGATTTTTTTAAAGACAATATTCCTAAGTCGGTATAAAGATGTTCTAGTTGAAAAGCAGTATAAATCCTCTTTCTCCTTCTAGCTACTATGCTAAGAAACGCTCCTCTATTTTGTGCCATTCTGTTAGTGTTTGGCAGGTGTCTGCCTGTTGCCATTTCATTCCTAATTTTTGCCATGACCTGTGAGTTTAAGTACCATAATGAATTTAATATTTTAGTTGACCAGACTTAACAGGACTTTATGTAAAAAACTTTCAAATAAGATAATTGATAAATGACAGTGAGAATGGTACTCCAGCCATTTTACTGATTAAAAAACTGAGATATGGTGGCCAGGGACTTAGCTCAATGGCATAAGTGCCTGCCTGGCAAGCAAAAAGTCATGAGTCTGATCCCTGGAACAACAACAAAAAATTGAGATACAGGACTACATGAATTACCTAATTACAAAACTTGGTCCTATTACCCACCCTTGATATTTTTCTACTATAAAGAAAAGTTGTATTTTTAAGGAATTTAGATGAACTGATAGTATTTTTTGAGCTTTGTATATTTGATCAGATACTTCTTAGGTGGACAAAGAGGCTTTTTTTTAATCAGATTTTATTGGTAAATTTTAGATATCTATAATACATCATAAAGAATTTGTACCTGTGCATGACAGTGTGTTAATAGAAGCTCTCTTTCTGTCTTTTACATTTCCATAAACTTACGTGAGATGATACTTTGTAATAGACATTTAAAAACTCATTTGATTTTTATCTCAATTGGGAATTAAGTCAGCTTTCAAAATCAATACTATAAGGTGTGGTGGTACAGCCTGTGATCCCAGCACTTGGGAAGCTGAGGCAGGAGGATTGCTGCAAGTATGAGGCCAGAGTGGGCTACATAGTGAGTTCAAGGCCAGCCTGAGCTACATCGCAAGACGTGTCTCCAAGGAAAAAAAAAAAAACCAGTACTATATATTTTGACATTTAATTGTATTACTTTCTTTTTTGTTTAGTCCTGTCTTTCATAGTGCTATTTTAGGACAGAGATGACTGGATAAGACAGATTTTTTTAACAATTGCTAAGAACAACCGGGCGTGGTGGTGCGTATCTATCATCCCAGCACTGAGGAGGCTGATTGATGCAGGAGGATCCTTGTAAGTTTGAGACCATCCTGGGCTACAAAGTGAGCTCAAGGCCATACTGAACTGCATAGTGAGACCTTGTCTCCAAAAAAAATGACCAAACAAAAACCAGTGGCTGAGAATCTAGTACGTTGTACTGTGGAGGACAGCTGAGGACACTTCACTTGACTACTTTCTTCCTGTGCTCCATCACTCTACCTAAAATACTTGGTCTCATGATAAGAGCCTGAAATCTAAAGAATTAGAATTAGAAATATACATGTTAACACTGTATACTGATTAACCTAGTGTGATGGCACACATCTGTAATCCCAGCAGAAGGGAGGCTGAGGCAGGTGGATCACTGAGTTTGAGGCTACTTCAACTTTGAACTGCATGTGTTCAAAGCCAGTTTGAATCCTTGTCTCTAAAGCAAAAACAATATACTGACCAGAATGTCACTTCTGCTCCTAGACTATGGCTTTTGATCCCAGTTGCTGCAAACTGTAAATCAGCGTGACCTGTATTTGGTTTTTGTGTCCAACATAGAGAAAACCCAAAAGCATAGCTTGCTGCCACTGCGATCTCCAGCCTCACCAACCTGCAGACCGTGGTTATCAGGCCACTTACTGCTTGTGTGGCTTTGCAGCAACAGTCGGTGGCAGCCTTCAGCCACCTTCCCATCGAGTGGCCGGTGCACGTGTCCACTGAGCCCACGGCACCAGCTGCGTGTTTGCTCCGCTTCAGGCGCTTTGCTGCTAGGACCGACTTCCTTCGGCAGTGGCTCTGGGAGGAGGCGGCCTTCTGTACGCAGCATCTCCTGCGCACGTGCCCCACCCTGGTCCTCTTGGTCCTGCAGTCAGTCGCCTGCTCTTTCTCCCTTGCCTGCCGAGAACTGGGGTTCTGGTTAGGGCTCCCTGTGCATCTGCTTCACGGACTCCCCGGTTCTCCGTGACAACTTCAGTCTACTTCCTGCCTAAACCAAGTTTCCATCTGCTTCCTGAGGAAGAGTCTCCAAGGAAGGGGTAGCGGTTACCGGGATTAAACGTGCTACAGATTTGGAGCCAGTGCCTGGCCCACAGCACGCAATAGGAAAATACACTACTAGGGCCTCGCCTGACTGTTACCACAGCTCTGCGTATGGCTTTTCAGTGCCAAATCTATTGTTCCAACTGGGAATCTGACTCAAAGATGGGTTCCTCTAATTGCCAACTCTGTTTCCTCCTGAATGTTCAGTTAAACTCTCCCCCTCCAAGGTCTGTTTAGCTGAGCTCAGTGGCATTACCAGCAACCCTACGTCAGCTGAGAGCTCTGTGGCGGCACCTTCTGCGGCCCTACCTGCCCATTGCGTCTGCACTGCTGTCTCCCCAGGCTGCCCTGACACTTCGGTGAGAGCAGCTGAGCCGTGTAAAATGCAGGTTCCATCACCCGGCGCTGCAGCTGCCTGTTCAGTGGCGTCTTGCTGACGGGATGGTCTCTACTGCCTAACCTGTAGTCTTTTGATTTGGCTTCTGTAGCCCCAAGTCTTTTAGGTATCTTTAGGCTATGGACATCCCGAACTGGTCCATTTCCCCAATCTTCCTGAGAACTCACTCCTTATTCCATTGACAGCACTTTTTGGAAAGCTCACAATTCTTTATTTACTTGATTTTGGAGGTGATTTTAAAAATAAATCCTGACCAGGTGTGGTGGGGCTTCCCTGTAATTCCACCACTTGGAGGCTGAGGCAGGACAACTGCCAGGAGTTTGAGAACAACTGAACCTACATACTAAGTTCAAGACCAGTCTGCACTACGCAGCAAGATTACAAAACAAAACAAAACAACAACAACTAATCTTGGCATTCCAGAGGCTGAAGGAGGAGGATCAAAGTTTGAGGCTAGTCTGAGCTACATATCAAGACCCTGTCTCAAAAACCAAAATAAATAAAAATTTCTAAACTGGACTCGGAATTCACTGAATGAGGAATGATCTCTGACTCAGTTCTGAGTGTGAATCCCAGAGAGAGTCGAGTATGAGCAGAAACCGCAAGAGGAAGAGGAAGGAGCCGCAGAGGCCAGGCATATTCCGAGCAGCAGGACAGGCGGCCCAGTGCTTTCAGATCCACTGGGCAGCAGGCAGGTGTAACAGGAAGGGCAAAGCACAGCGTGGGCACAGAGCCGCCCAGACTAGGTCGGGACAGGTGAGGGGCAGGTTTGGAAGAGGAGGCGGGCAGGCCCAAGTGGATCGGGCTGGGCTATGCCAGTGCCTCCAGAGCAAGCCATCTGTGATTGCTGGTAACCCATAAACTTCCTCCCACAGACAAAACTTGTCTCAGGGTCATTTACAAAGCACCCTGTGGTCTTTTTACTTTTAGTCTCCTGTCCTACTTTGTGAGGCTCCTACAGAGCACACTGTTTTGGGGATGGCGAGGTTAACCATACTTTAATTGTGGTAAAGGCACCCTTCCTCTAAGGAAAAGCTTTTGACCGCATTACTACATGTTGTCTGGTTGTGACTCTATTGTGCTTGGGCCTGAGAGTCACTGTCCCTTGAGAATTCAAACCTGCACGTGCCCAGGGGAGAGCGCTCCGCCTTTGCAAAGCACCAGCGGCCCTACCTCCCGTGCACATCCGGCCTCCAAACTTTTGATGAACCCAAGCACAGCAGGGAGACTTAGCCGAGCACAAGTGATGGCCTTCCTGTGCACACTGCAACTCAGTGGTCCTGCTCTCGGCTTCGGGACTAACATAGATTACCAGCTTCCGAAGTGAGACCTTAATCGTAGTGAAACAGTGTTAATGCAAAATACTCCACATCCAAAACAACAAAACTGGGTGGGTGTGGTGGCGCATGCCTGTAATCACAGCATTTGGGAGGCTGAGGCAGGAAGACTGCTGAGAGTTGGAGGCTAGCCTGGGCTACAGTGAGTTCAAGGCCAGCCTGAACCAAATAACAAGACTGTCTCAAAAACACCACCTCAACAAACCAAAACCAACAGCAGCCGCTGCGAAACCTACCTCTGACACAGTGTATGCTCTCATCCTCGAGCCACTGTTTCTTTGAGAAAGCGCCATCCATTTAGAGGGTGCTATCACTGTCCACAGGTAAAATATGTAATCTGCATGTTGAGTTTGGGGGTGCCAGCCCACCTACGTAGTGGAGGTAATTTCCACACACTACAGTTCCCTCGGAAACTTAACAGTTGCTGAGGTCATGCTCCATACCAATGGAATTACAATGTTTGGGAGCAGAAGCCAGGCGTCAATATTTAAAAGTATCTCTAGGCAACTGCACTATGTGCAATGTGAAAATCACCGCCATGCCAGCTACAAGGCAAACTAGGATTTAGAGACTTGTCGATGTGTTTCTACAATATTCAGTGGAAAAAGCTTGAAATATATTTAGTATGAAGTATATTTAGTGGTGGTACATCCTGTTATTCCCAGCACTGGGGAGGCTGAGGCTAGAAGACTGTCTGGAGTTCAAGGCCAGCCTACACTACATGGTGAGACCCTGTCTCAAAATAAGTAAAAATAACTATAAAAAGCCACATTTTGCATGGGGGTGTGTTTGTTCAATTTTAATTTTTATGGTATTACTAGGGATCAGATCCAGGCGCACTGTCAGTAACAAACATCCCCAGCCCTTGTTAATTTTTTATTGGAACGTTGTCTGTAGTACGTGATTCCATTCCCCGTGTGGAGCTGGTACATCGCAATTCCTTTTTCATCTCCTTCCCTTCTCTTCCATCTCTTTGTCCCCTCCCACTTGGAAAGGGTCTCCCTACTATCACTGTCTTGTCTTTTGCTCTTTATACTTTGGGTTTTTCATGTAAGAAAAGCTGTGAGTCTGATTTCACTTAACACGGTCTGCAGATGCATCCGTCCAACAGGTGACTCGAGTTTACCCTCGGGGCAGAGCAGTGTCCCACTGCGTGTAAATACCACATTCCCGCATCCCTCCATCTGTGGGACACACAGGCCGCTTCCAGACTTAGGTGTCATTGTGGCAGCCCTTTTTTACTTGGGGTCAAGATCTTGCTAAGCTGCCTTAAACTTGTGATTCTTCTGCCTCAGTATCACTTTGTCATACTTAATATCTCTTTAATTAGGAGGAATCTTTAAAATTATGAGATCACCCACCATGTTAAAAAGACCTTGTCCCTTGAAAGAAATTACTTTGGGAAGCTATATATTAATGCCAAGGATGCTACTGTTGTTGAAAATAGTTCAGAAATGTGTCTCAAGTTCAAATCTGATTTTGAAGTGTATTTAATGGAGACTAGTTTCTGGTTAAAAGACTTTGATTTTTAGAAATAGTTAAGTTGCTCAAGGGTAATAAGATGTGAATCAAGCTAGAAGTCGTATTTGGTGCAAAATGAGATGTGGCTATGAAGTTCACATTTGTTGAGAGCTTCACAAAGCAACATGGAAACAGTTCCAAAAAAAGTACCCAAAATACATACTTGTCTTTTCTCTTTTTATTTATTTCTTTTTTTTTTTTTTTGAGAACAGGGACTTGGTAAATTGTTTAGGTTGGCCTCAAACTTGGAATCCTCCTACCTCAGCCTCCCAAGCCGAAATTACAGGTATGTCCCACCTGTGTAGCTAAAAAATACTTCTGAGCAATAGCAACAATTAAACAGTTTTTGAAGTTCAAATAGTTAAAGCTTAGAGAAGAACCTAAGACTCAGCAAAAGTCGACTCCCATGAAGGTCAGTTAGGCCTACTCCGTGGTCACCTTCGGCAGCCGAGCCTGGCATCACGCACACACGGGGCCCGCACTGGCGCTCGGCACTGAGAAAGTGAGTTTGGGAATGCAGTTTGGCACTTGGTCTCTGAAATGTTAGCATCACTGACCTATGATGTAAAACCGAAAAACTCTGGTGCCAGGTTAGTTCTGGAACCGACTCGGCCTTCCCAACAAAAAGGCCGAGGCTAAGGGCGGGAAGGAGCTTAGTGTCAGTCGCCTAGTCGAGTGTGTAATGATCCTTTCTCAGCAAGTGAATTCTGAAGGGTGGCAGTTTACTGGACGTTCTCTTCAGATTTACCCATCTATGGAAGCCAGAGTCCATTGGCAGCCATATCCCCTATGTCCAACCTTTGGTCAGTTTTCTAGATTTCTTTCTTAGTAGTATACATAGGAGACTTTGTTTTTTTTTTCGTCTTTTTGAGACAGCATTTCGTTACGCAATTCAGGCTGACCTTGAATTCACTTTGCAGCCCAGGCTGGCCTCAAACTTGTATCTATCTTCCTGCCTCAGCTTCCTGACTGCTGGGATTACAGGCGTGCACCACTGCACCTGGCTCTATTTCTATATGCAGTTTACAAACTGTCTAGATCTTGAGGCTTGAGTCTATTTAAAATAGCAGGATAATTCCCTTCTTTATCACTAGAACAATTTTGGAGATTTTGTTACAACAATGAAAGTCAACTTTTAAAAAGATAAAATTAGGCATAGGCAAAGTGGCCAATGAAAATTAATATACAGAATACAAGCTGTAAAGTGTTGTATGAAATCAGCAACTAAGATACTTTGCTTTCAAATATCTCGGCAGCCTGAGCCAAAAACAAAAACAGTAAAATAAAATAAAGTAAAACCAAGTTGATATTCCTGTAGTCTGAGTTGAACAGATGCTTAGAAACAGCAAAGCTTCCCCTAGCATTCATCCCGTCGTGGCAAATGGCTTTGTCTGCTCACCTCAACTAACATGAGTGTTTTCTCAGAAATGAGTTGTTCAAATTGAAGGGTTATTCTTGTTGATCAAAGCAGGTGCGGTTCGTCAGGACGCACAGTACGAGCCCTTCCCTTTTCATCAGTCAGTGTTGTGCGCATGCGTTTTACAGATGTCTCCCAGTGCCGGGGAGATGGGGATGCACACTGCGGGGAGAGCAAGGCCCCAGGGCGGTGGCGGGGAACCTATGGCACGAGTGCGGCTTGCAGGCTCTTTGTATCACTGCAAGCGCTGAAAGGTTCTCCATTATTTTCCTGCAGTGTCCTGCTCACGGTCACTGCGTGCAGCTGTCTTCACAGGAGGCTATGCCCCTCTAAACTTGGGCCCCAACTCCCAGGTTCTGGCCATTTTCGGGTTTGACTTTGTCATGTAATAAATCCCCCCCCCCCCCCCGCAATCTGCTCTCAGCAAGGCCAGGGGAAGGCGGCGCTGGGGAACAGCGTTTCTCAGTTAAGCAGTCCTGCATCTTGAGTTCTCACTACTGCTCACAGTCACTTTACTGATAAATTAGGTTTTGCTTTTACCCCTTCTCATTGTAGTAGTGAGACTTGAAGGTAGGTGCTAAGCTATATCCCCAGATCTTTATGTATTTTTTTTTAAGACAGGGTCTCCCTAAGTCATCAAGTTACCCAGGCTGTTTGAACTTGGACTGCCTCAGCTTCCCAAAGTGCTGGGATGAACAGGTGCGTGCAACTGTGCCTGGCTTATGATCACATGCAAAACTTAAAGCCAAAAAACAAACTGTTTGTTTCTTCCTATGTATGTTTTAATACTTTATTTAAATAAAGGGGGCAAGTTGATTATGGTGGTGCTAGTTTGTAATCCTAGCACTCATGAGGCTGAGGTAGGAATATTGAGCCCAGGACGGACTACACAGTGAGTTCAAGGCCAGCCAGATCTACACAGTGAGACCCTGTCCCGGAAAGCCATAAATGCAGCCGTCATTGCCACCACCATGTAGAATGGAAGCTACGGAAATGTAGTTGAAGGAAGCAAAAGTCTACTCCAGTCTCTTACCTCTCTTCAAATCTCCCCATCTTCGAAGAGTCATTTTCATGACAAATTTACTTTGTAAAACATGAAAGTATAAGCAGAATTAAAGGTATGTAAGGGAAAATCTGCATAGAACACACAACTTAAAATTTATAACCCATACTTTGTGCTGTAGAATGAACCCGACTTCCATTATGCCTTCAGGTATGGTGAGCAGGCTACAGCGATAACTTAAGTAAAAATGCGAATGCAACCCAAGATTTACAGACTCCTAAAATCTTTTTCACAGAATGCTCGTAGAATTAAAAGTGAAGCAGCAGGCATCAAACAACAAAACCATCAGTAAGTGTTCTCACCTCAGCCTCCCGAGATTTCCATCGGCCTCCGCCCCAGGGGCATCCTGCCCGCCCAGGTTCCTGTCCCCAGCCACGCGTCACTCACGTGCTGCAGACGCACAGCACGCTTGTGACCCCAACGTTAGGGGCTGCCATTGCCACCTACATCTGCTCAAGGCTGCATCCTTTCTCTTCAGCTTGGCAGACCTTGGAGAAGGTAAATGATATTCAGGCCCCACGCTGAACACTCTTGTAACCTGCATTCTCAAAAATGTGATCACCATTAGTCACACTAAGATTTAAACAGTACAAGTGCTGCAGGTGCACCTCCTTGCCGCTGCTCCTCACGGGCAGCCCTAGTTTGGGGGTAAAACGCTACTGGAAACCTCACTTTTATGTGCCAACACAGAAGGTCTGGGCGCGTCATCTGGGACGTGAACCTGGCGCTGAGGCACCAGCAGAGCCCAGCACAGGGCCCGGAGCACACTGCACTGTGAGGTGGAGGGCGTGCGTGTGGACAGACAGCACGGCTCGCCACAGAGCAGTATGCGTGGCCCAATGTAGGTCTAGGTTACTTTTGGACTCAAAAGACAAGGTAGTAAAGATTAACTTTTTAAAAGACCATTTATTAATCTTAAATATTTACAGTCCATGTTAAAATATTTATCAGTTTATTATCGACTGGTTATTTTCTTTGCAGGCAGCTTCCTTCACTGCTTATTAGCATCTCTATCACTTTTAGGTAAGAGAAACTCGGGAATCTTTGACACTTTTCATCTCCCTGGTTGTTGTGAACCAGGCTGGTTGTTCTGGGCAGTTTCACCGGCAGCCCATTTATAGGCTTTCTAGACAATTTCCCATCTCTGAGAAAGGCCCACTGACTTTCTTGGCCACTGCCACATAAAAACTCCTAAATAACCTACGGTAAAAAGCACGTGTCAGTACATGTGAGGGTGACACTGAGTGGCCCTCACGTGTGTACTAACCATGCCATGGACGAAGCACAAATACAAAGCAACGACTAAATAATGCAAACGTTCATTGAATTGAACACTAATTGGAATCCTTCAAGAAACACCATCACGGGGACACGGAGGCACTGCCGGGCTCCTCATGGAGACTGTCACAGACCTGATGTTACATGAAGTAACAAAGCCCTCCAGGCCAAGCAGTCCCTTATGCACATGTGCTAGAAAGACCACCAGCTGAAATAAGTTACTCTTTCCATAACATGGTTCTGCAATGTTCATAATGCTATAATTTACTTAATTTTACGTAAAGGTATAAAAAAATAAATACTGCCATGCATATCTTGTTGACATTTAAAAACCTACAAATAAATAACTTGAAATGCTGTCTAGAGAAACTGTCCCTACATATGTAATGTTAATTACAGAGGACTCCATCCAGCAAGCCTGAGTTTTTAGCGCAGCCTCAAACTGGAAAAAGCTTCAAAATGAACCTACCTGAATGCCCGTAAATGGCTGACTGAAAATGTGAAGGGAAAGGAAGCAGCGCAAGCCCCAACTGGAGTGCCAACACCCGTCCACGGCAGGCTTAAAGAACAGGTCTGTGAACTGAGGGAGCCTTTTCTAAGGGCATGCTGCAACCATGGAGAGTGAGTGACAAAAACTACCATCCTTCCTCGGGCAACTACTTATCCTCTTTCAGTTTCCTGAAACCTCCCTGGTTAAGACTCTCGTAATTAAAAACACGCAGATGCTTTTATAAAAGTTCATCGGGTTCCTCGTTAAAGCTGAAGTCGCACACCAGAGACAAATGATCTGAGGGGTAATTGAAGGACGGGAGCCGATTGGGCCCGATCTGCTCCTCGGTGAGCAGGCCGAGCGCCGACCTCACACTGAGTGCGCGCTGGGAGTACCAGATGTAGTCCAGGGTATGTCTGCACTCCCCCGAGGTCCGGATCTTCCAGGTGGTGTAGGGCGGCTCCGACTGCCCGTCGGCACTCAGCAGCTTGTAGGCGCTGTTCAGATCGAGGCTGGAGGAGGCGAAGTGTCTGTAGACCTCTTCGGTGGGCTCTGCGTTGAAGTCTCCGCAGACGATGAGGGGAATCTTGGCTCCCTGCGTGATGTTCTGCAGGTTCTGGAGAAGGTCACAGCCCTGGGCGGACCGAAACCGCTCCCAGCCGGTGCGTGCCTTCAGGTGGGTGACAGCGATGCACAACTGTCGCCCGGACGCCTTGCACTCTAAGGTCTGGGCAATGGCCACCTGGTTGGTTTTCAGTGTCATGGCTGTCAGCCGAATATTGGCACTGTTGACCAGCGTGAATCGATTTTGGAGGAAAAACAAGGCGCAGCCGTCCGGCCCGTTGTTATGCTCGACGTCTAGACACGGTGACCAGGGCTTGGGGAAGAAGGTACCCTGGTAGCCCAGCCTACTGAGCAGCGGCTGGAAGGTGTCGAAGTAGTGGTCCACCTCCTGCAGGCACAGGATGTCGGGCTGGTAGGCCAGGATTTCTTCCAGGATGAGGCATTTCCGCTCTTCCCACTTGAGTGCTTCCACGGGGCACTGGACGAAGTTGTCTTTGCCTTCTCCAAGCGCTGAAAAGGAAAAAGCCGGCGCTGTCAGCTACTTGAGATCCAGACCTCTGAGTACCTGGCAGCCGCCTCAGGCTCGTCCTCCGCAAGGCCCGCAGGACGTCCCGCCTGCTCCACAGGCTGTGGCGGCTCTTCTGTCTATACTGCTTGCCCACCCCAACAAACTAACCTCTTGCAAGAGACTGAGATCTTGTGTGTTAAAACTATCTCATGTAGCTACATGTCCAGCAAATAAGCCTTGGTATGGAAACTGTTCTTTGCAGCCCTAGGGATCTAAACTCCATCAGGTAAAGTAAACGTAAGGACTCTACATACTAGTTTTAACACTGACAGCAGTAAACTCACATAAACAATATCGAGTGGCATGACTCAGATGAATGAGATTTATTTTAATGAATTATTTTATTCCTCAGCCTTTACCACTTAAGAATGGATACTTGGGCCGGGTGTGGCAGCACATGCCTGTAATCTCAGCACTTGGGAGGCTGAGGCAGGAGGATCACTGACACTTCTAAACCAGCCTGAGAATACTTGGAAAAATAAAAGAATCTAACACTGGTAGTTCTTTCTCAGGAAATAAACACATACATAAGTAGGCCCCCAGCTCTGTAAATTTCCACTGCTACACAGAAAGTAACAGTACTGAAAGAAAAAAACAGGTAACAGTACTGAAGGCTGACTGATGCATCTGGTTTTTAATTTGGCAGACACAGGAAAGGAGACCTTGCTATTACAACAAAACACACTGGTCCCTTGGCTCATGAACTTCATTTGCTCCAGTCCTGGGAAAGATGGCCATGGTCACATCTGCCACCCGATGCAGTTTGCAAACAAAAACAAAATATTGCCAAATACCTTTGCTTGCGAACCCAACTGTTCATGAACCAAGTTATCATTGTATTTCACTGAACTGAGAGAACTGAAGCAGTATCTTTTTGGTCTCAAGCTACTAGATGAGACCTATACGTAGGAGCCCTTCCCTGCAGAAGTTTGTTACCCTGCCAGCCAGCGCTACCTTAGTGCTATGCACTGAAAGCTGGAGGCAATGCAAAGCTTGAGGCGGGACCACTGTGCTGCCTAATAACCCAGTCAGGGTAGTGTCCACACCTCCACCTGCCCTACTCTTCCCAGCCCACAGCGCTTGAGCAGAAGCAGGAAGAAAGTCAAAGCAAAGCTGGCTGCGCAGGCGCAGAAGCATCACGCCTACCTTGGGCGAGGATGTTCCACTGCATGACCCGAATGGATGGGTGGCTGCTGGGCCGGTCCGCCCTGAGAGCCACGAAGGCCCTCTGAGAGCGGGGAGGCCGAGTGTGCAGGACCGCTCTGCATTCCTCCAGAAGCTCTTTAGGATCAATGGGCTCCAGATGTTCTGGGTCAGGTGACACCAAGTACTCTGGGTGCTGAGAGGCGGCGCTGCTGTTCAGGGTCTTGGCGAGAGCGCTGTAGAGTCTGCTTGTACCGTTTCCCATGGAAGGCGCTGCGGGAGAGGACGGCACAGTTACATACTGGCTCCTTCACCTGACCTGAGGCCCAGGGCCTGGCTCAACTCATTTATTGTCCACAGTGTTCTGTACAAAGCAGCTCCACAGGTCCATCGCTGAGTGCCCAGCTTGTAGCTTCCTACCAGAACAGGTGATTCATAGACTCCTGTTAAGGGCTGAGGATGTAGTTCAGAGGTAGACTGCAAGGCCCTGAGTTCCTTCCCCAGTACTGCAAAAAGCCAAACTGTTGAAACCGGTCTCTAACGAAGGTAACTAAATGTTTCAAGGCAGATATATACCTTGAAATGCATGGCCTCTTCCGACCTAGGATCTGTCTTTATAACTTATAAAGTAGTCGTATAAAAAACATGGCTTAGCTGGGGATTTAGCTCAGTGGCACAAGCACCTGCCTGGCAAGCGTGAGGTTGCAAGTTCGGTCCCCAGTACCAAAAATAAACAAAACAAAACGAACAAAAAGCCCATGGCTTAAGTGAGGTGTGGTGGCACAAGCCTGGAATCCCAGCACTCTGAAGGCTGAGGCAGGAGGATCCCTATGAGTTCAAGGCCAGTCTTCACTACAGAGACCCTGTCTCAAAAATAAATAAGAAGTTAGAGGCAAGTTTTACTTGGCACAACCTCCAATATTCTGTGCATGATGAATTCTACTACCACACAATCTGGCTTTCTCTACTATACCCATATCCTTGCCTTTCCTTGAAAGACACAAAGTTTTCTTTGTAAAATCTGACAGGCTTATTGACCACATCTGAAACTACTTGTCAAATTCACAGTGGCAGAATCATAAAGCAAACCCAAATATTCACCACCAAATGTCCCTGAACATCATGATCAATAAACATGTGAGTGTGCTCCCTTGTTCCTTTTCCAGCTCAAAATACTGCTGTCCCCAAGGAAAAACACACTGGTTTCTAAACATACATTCGGTTATACGTGCATCTCCAAGTCAGCAAACTCATAAGGGTACTGCAGTACACCCTGAATCTGAGATAAACTGATATCTGATATTTGTTGAGCTCCCGGGAAATCACCAGTGTGAGGCAGAGTTTAATTTCAATAGGATGGCTCTGCTTTTCTTTTAATAACGTTTTATTCTTGTTGTCAAACTGTGCTATACTGTATTCAAAAGCAAGTACCATGCAAAAATGAATGTAGAAGAGGGTGGCGGTTCCCACTGGGAGCCCCGCATTTGCGTGGCAGAGCACCGGCCTCACAGGAGCGAGCCCGCCACGAAACAGGGATGGAGTCCAGCACTTGAAGAATTATGAAAAATCAGAAAAACTATCCTGAATCACGCTGCCTTCTAACAATGCAGAATTTCAGATAAAGAACAGAACAACTCCAGACAATGAATGCACACCACTAAGACACTTTGCACAGGAAGCAAATCAAACTGCCCTCTTGCAAAGTGAGCTGAAAGCCATTATGAGAATGATACAAAACATGAAAGAAAGAATAACCTAAATCAGAACTAGAAAACTCAGAAATAAGGCTCCAAAAGAACCAGTAATAAAAATTCAAAAGAAGCAAGGAGAACATGCATCCGAAGCTGGGCGTGGCGGTGTGTGCCAATAATACTAGCATGGAGACTGGGGTAGCAGGGTCTCAGTTCAGTCAGCCCGGCTGTATCCCAAGACCCTGGCTCAAAAATGGAGGACCTGAGACAAAGTGACAGGTGACAAAAAGTGACAGATGACAAATACTGAAAGTTAAGATTTTTTTTTATAAGGGGTAATGTAAGTTCATGTAAATAAAAACTAATACAAGGAAATAAAACTATCAGCAACCATAATTCAAGAAAAAAAATTCTAAATACTTGAAAATCACATATTGAAAAAACACAACACATACTTGAACATATCAACCAAGAATGGCCCATGAGTAGATGGCAAAGAAATGAAAAAAAATGAAAACAAACCTTTTGTAAGTAAGGGGCGGAAGACAGGCTGAAGGGAGACCAGGGAAATGGGAAAAGAAAAAGGATCAAGTTATATCATGTACAGCACAAATCCCCTATGATGAATGTGATCATTATGTATACCTAAAATGTACCAATAAATGTTATCATCATCATCATCACCATCATCATCATCATAAAGATTTTTTAAAAATGAAAAAAACTCAAAAGCATCTAAGCAAAACTATCAAGTAACTTCAGGAAAATGTATCATCAGACTTCAAATGCAACATTTTATGCCTAAAGAAAATGAATAACAACAACAACAAAAAATGAATAACACACTTAAAATACCTAAGGAAGGAAAGACGACATGAGCCAAGGGTTTTCTATGCAGTCTCCACAGGCCGTTCCTGAGGAAGCCACTACAGCAGAGGCAAGCTGCAAGCAGATATTTTTGTACATTCCTCAAGCTAAAAACAGTTTTTACATTTAAAAACAGTGTTAGATGGTATGTGGATCATTTATGGTCCACAAAGCCTAAATACTTTGCACAAAGCTAAATATTTACTATCTAATCCCTTTCAGAAGAACTCTGCCATCTCTGGAACTAAAGAAAAAGCTGAGAATCAAAATGACCAGAGAGCTGATGGTCTACCACACAGGCTGTCAGAAAACCCAGCCTGGCGGTGGCGGTGGCGGTGGCGGTGGCGGTGGCGAGGGCACGACGCAGCCTTGAACCCTCGCAGATTCACTACACTGGCAGGGTGAATTTAAAACTCTTCAATTCTTCTCAGTGAACATAATTTAGTAGCTTTAATATTACTAGGATTGCTGTTCTGGGTCTCTTGTATGTGAGGCAAAGCAAATGAGCTATCCTATCATTTTTTGTTTTTTTCTTTTGGGGGTAGGGGCTTGGAAATGCATTTAATAGATTATCAGCTATAAGACTCAAGGAAAACTTTTCTTTTTGCAGTACTCTACCAGCCCTTTTTTTGAAACAGAGTCCTGATAAACTGCCTAGGCTGGTTTCAAACTCATGAACCTTCTACCTCAGCCTCCCCAATAGCTGGGATTACAGGCTCACGCCACACCTAGCAAAGTAAAGATTCCTTATTAAAGCCTGCTCATCAACTGGATGTGGTTACACACATCTGTCATCCCAGGAGGCTGAGGCAGGAGGATCACTAGGAGTCTGAGGCCAGCCTGGGCTACATAGTGAGTTCAAAGCCAGTTTGAACTACACAGACCCTGTCTCAACCCCCCACCACAAAACACACACACACACACACAAAAGCCAGCTCATTTCGCACAGTAACAGATTATTAAATGTGATTATCCAACCTTGTCAATAGAGTCAATACCTGGTTAACAGCCATACATGGCACCGCAAAGACTCAGGTTCTGCAGACCCGAGAACAAGTCCCTGGACCCTGAGCTGCAGTAAGAGACAGCAGTGGGAAGTTGTGTGTCCCTTACTATAGATACAGGTGTACAGATGCAGAAGTAATCATGAGTGTGCGCGACTCAGTGTACACAGCACCTGAGTGGTAACGCACACAGCAAGCACCCAGATCTCCGTCTCTAATAGCAAAAAAAGCAGCCAGTCAACAAACTCCAGGTGCCTTGGAGAAATGACTTGGGCAGGGAAAATAAAGATGAACCAGAGACAAGGAATCAATTTAAGAGTTCACAATGGCCAAAGCTGGAACAAGGAGCAACCAACTAAGGCAGCACCGGCTTATAACCCGTAGTGTAAAATAAACATTGATGAGCCCATACTAAAGTAAGTAAGTGATGGCAAAAATCACTTACTTACTTTAGTAGATGGGGTGACAGATCTTTACAGAGAATTACAAATCATTTATGAATTGGGGGGGACACAGAGGAAGATCTGACAAACTGACAGGTGATGAGAGCTAATGTCACAAGTGATGAAGTCATTTGCAGGCATTCCCTGATGTGATGTGATGAGATTGTCACTTTATCTTCGTGGACTTCCTCCCCCAAACTTGTGAGTTCCTACTGAGTACTGCCCACGAGGAAAATCAAATTTAACAAAACACTTTCACATCCATGATGAGAAAGCTGGGGGATAAGCCCAACAGTGAGACCCAAACTGACAGGGTCCACCACCCAATTAGTCCGCCACCCAAGACCCCTTCCCAGTGTTCCTAGTTACTCAGGAACTGCTGGGGCCACACTCAGCCCAAACTGCTTAGTCTGTGAATAATTTTTTCTCTACTAGTTTGAGCTTGATATCTTGAAAGGGTGACAGAACAAAAACAATGACTACAAGTTAAGGAATAAGCACAAGCCAGTACTGTCCTGGGTACACACCTGAGAAGCTACCAAAACCCCTTTGGCCCAAGGAAACCCTGAAGAGTGAAGTACACAGTGTGTACATCACAACTAAGGAAGTTGGCCCAAGAGGCGTGAGGGCAACTGCAACCCGATGCTGCCATCTGCTGGCCATGTGCTGAATTCCTGCTAAAAGTTAAGGGCTAATTTAGTATGCTGTCTTTTTCGGCTGCACAGGGGTGCAACCCTGGACCACTCTACCACCCAGTCTATGGATCACACCTGAGTGGCTTTTCCTCAGACCTGGCCTGCTCCTCTTTCCTGGGTTACCCTTGGACATTCTCCTCCTTCCCTCATGACCCTGGAAGTTCCTGGGGGCAGCGATCACATCTCCCGTCTACCACGTCCTCCAGTACCAATGGCAGTCCTACACTGGCAGCGGAGAGCCAAGTCGGTCCTGAGGCCAAACAAAGGAGGCTGGAGGAAGCTCAGGAAAGAGCACTTACTTAGCATGCGACAGCTCTGGGCGTGATCCAAAGCACTGAAAAAACCATTTTAAAAAACGTAAGCAAAACAGAGGACAACAAATGATAGTGAGCAATGAGTCCTGTCAAACATCTGATGGAAGACTGCCTTTCCCAGGCAGAGCACATCACACAATCCAAGCCCTCCTCGTCACCAGTGCCCTTTCCACAACTCCTGGGTCATCCGCACAATTTGATGGAGGAGCACACTGAGTTGCAAGTCTAAATGATAAAGCTGGGTGTGGTACACAGCTGTAATCCCAGCACTAGAAAGGCTGAGGCAGGAGAATCACAGTGAGTTCAAAGCCAGCCTGAACTACATAGTGAGACCCTATCTAAAAAAATAAATAAAATTAAATCAAATTTTTAAAAATTAAGTAATTAAATGACTGGTCCTGAGTTACTATTCAATGTAACTCCATCTTTCTGGAATTTTGTGAGACTGGGGTGTACAGGCATCAGCTAGAAAACCAAAACTCTAACAATGAGGTGGTATGTTCCAAAAGGTCCAACTGATGAGAGAATGTGACTGTCATTGAATTTTATGTCATGTGGACTTGTAGGATGTTATTTATTTACCAGAACCTAGGGACTGCATTTTATGCACCAATTTAGGAAGATATATTTTCAGTTAGGGTCAGTGAGGACTGACAGGAGCGCCAGTAGCACTTAGCAGGCAGGGTGGGAGCCACATGGCCAAAGCCTCAAGGGTCCTGAGCAAGTTCAGGGTGCAGACAGCAGAGACTCGAGGGTCTCAAATGCACGGACTCAAGTCAGGCTGCCTGGTTTCAAATCCCAGCTCCATCTTTTAACTACTGGTAACAGAATCCAAGACAACTCTTTACCTTTTGTGGCTTGGTTTCTTCACTTGGTGACAACTGTAACCTACTTAACTAGTAACTAGAAGATAACTGAGTTCTGCTAGATGGGCCAGCGTACCTAAGTGATCAGCTAAATGCTAGCTACTCTCTTAGCGAGGCAGGCTGTTAACATGTGTCAGACTCCTTCCTGCAGTGGTGTAGCGCAGGTATTCTGTTAGCCATCGCCCAGCCGAGTGCACTGAGGGGAGCTACCTGCACCTTGGACTGCTGCTCTCAGCACCTCCCAGGGCTGGCATCAGCAAAGGAGTGGCCAGTTCACACCAGGACAGCCAGAGGTCAAGCTCTGTCTTTCCCCACCGCCCTGTCCTTGCCACACAGCACACACTCCGGTAGAGGACACAGTGTACAAAGCAGTATCATGACCCGCACGGCATTAGAGATATCAAGTGAAGGCTGTGACTCTCAACCCCATGTGTCTAAAAATACAAGGACCTAGACACTGTGACAATCCAAGTGACCTTTCTCTGCCAGGCAGCAGGCACAGAGGAGACAAGAATGCAGAAGTGTTCTCCAGAAAAGGCTGAGCGGGTACCTGTAGTCACAAGAGACCTGCTTAGGAAATGCCTCGAAGGGAAAGGCAATCCCTCTGCAGAGAAGCCCTCTGTGAAGCGCCTGATTTGGGTTCACCAAATGGCTGGCCAATGGCTAAGGAGAAACACCAAGAAGCACAACCCAAAATGCAGCGGTAGCTACCACCAACATTAGCGCCTGGGAGACCGAGGAAGGGATCTGTTTTCACAGATGGAAACAGGAAGCTAAGAGGAATATTCTGAGGACAACACAGAGCTCCCCCCAGATCGGGGGCCACCCACATGGCCCACGCTCCCCATATTTTGTGCTGCTGGTGAGCTAAGAGAGATTTCTACTTTCTTCATTTTTATCTAAATCGCCAAGCAAAAATTCTTAACAGTACTATTTCACAATGTGAACAGGACATGAAATTCAAATTCCCATGACCACTAAGTTTATTATTGTGCTGCCTATGGCTACTCACACAACTGCAGAGCTGAGTATCTGAGACAGACAGATCACTGGAGAAGCCTCAAAGATTTCAATATGTGGTTCGTATATATATCATAAAACCAAGGAAAGGCCGGGCGTGGTGGCGCATGCCTTTAATCCCAGCACTCGGGAGGCTGAGGTAGGCGGAGCGTTGTGAGTTCGAGGCCGGCTTGGGCTACAACGCGAGCGCAAGGCCGGCCTGAGCTACATAGTGTGACCCTGCCTCAAAAAAACCAGGGCCGGGAGTTTGGCTCAGTGCCTTAAGCGCCTGCCCTGACAGGCGCGAGGTTGTGAGTTCAATCCCCGATGCCGCAAAAAAAACCAAAAAAACAAAAAAAAACCAAGGAAAGATTTTCAGTTACTTAAAGCGGGGGAATCAGGTGTGGTGTCGTAAGCCTCTAACCCCAGCTGCTTAGGAAGCTGTGATCAGAGAGGACAGGTCAGTCTGGGAAATCTGGTGAGATTTTGCCTCAAAAATACACAAAAAGGCTGTGGGGTGGTGTAGCATGGCAAGAGGCCCTGGATTCAATCCCTAATACATACCACAAAAAGACAAAAGGCAGGGTACATTTACAAATTTCTAGATCCTTGCTTGAATGACTAACATACATGTAATTAAAAAAAAAGAAAAGAAAAGAAAAAGACTGGACTTGGAGGCAGCTCAGCCGTGGAGGAAGTGCCCCTGCGTTTGATTGCTACTACTGAAAGAAAAAAAAATTTTAAGTAAAACTGGCCATGGTTTTAAAGCCAGTGAGGTGTGGTGGCGAACCCCTGTAATCCCTGATATTTGAGACCCTCTCTCCAAAAAAAAAAAAAAGAGGGGGAGAGAGAGAGGGAGAGAGAGGGAGAGGGAGAGGGCGAGGGAGAGGGAGAGAGAGAACTGCCAAAAGTCGCACCAGGCCAACCATCTCCTCTTACCCAGCCAGCTAGAAGCTGGGAGACAGCACAGAGAAGGGCCCAGAGAAAGCAGGCAATAGGTAAGGGCTGCCCAGGTGAATGCATGCAAAGAGACCTGATCAGGAGTTGGCTCTGAACCCTAGGGCATTTTTTTTCCTTTCAGTACTGAGACTAGAACTCAAGGCGTTCACACTGAGCTACATCCCCAACCCTTTATTTTTTACTTATTTTGACGAGATCTCACTAAGTCACTAACTTGCTGAGGCTGGGCTTGAACTTGTAACCTTCCAGCTTCAGCCTCCCAGGTCAAGACTCTCTTTGAAAAGGGAGCTGAGGAGTTAGATTGGAGAACAGAATGGAGCCTCCTTACTGTGGCAAAGGTGGGGGTGTCCAGTCTGCGCCCTCTCTTGCTTTCCGTGGGGACCCCCGGCTGCTCACTCTCCAGATGCCACTGCAGCTAGAGAGCAGGCAAACTGCTCTCCTCTTTAGAAGCTGATGGGGAAAGAGGCAAATACATCACAGGCATAAAATATGCTTCTGTGAAAGCATGTTAACAACTAGGAAAAATAAATAGAAAATGTCTACAAATGTAAAGCAACTGCAATACAAACTTTTACAAAATCTTACAAAATGAAGACATAAAGCTGGGCAATGGGGGCGCTGGCCTGCAATCCCAGCATCCTGGTGGCTGAGCCAGGAAGACAGCAAGTTTGAATCTAGCTGGGTAACTCAGCAAGAACCTGACTCAAAAACAGAAAATAAGGGTTGAGGAGTGGCTCAGGCAAAGGTTCCGGGTTCATTCTGCAGTACTGACGGGGGAGAGGGGACACGGCACCACACCACACCACCAAAAGAATCAAAGAGACATTCAGGATAGATCCATGAGGCCATTAATCTAAGGGCATGAGAAAGTGACAATAGTAAATAAAACAATACAAGAAATGGTATCAAATTTCCCTGTGCTGATATGCCTTCAGATGGTGGCTCACCAGATGCTGACATGGGTCATGATGACTCTTTTCAACACCAAGAAGAAGAAAATTTTATATACCTCTGGGTACAAGCAATACTCACAATGATATTTAAAGTTTTGAGCCAAAGATTCATTATGGGAGGAAAAAATTTTTTTAAAAAAGATGAGCATTTGGCACTTCTGTAATTTTTTTGGAATAATAAAACAACCAAAATTAAAAACATCAAGTCATACAATTAATTTTCAAATAAAATTTCAGCACCCTCTGAAAAAAATGATTTCTTAGAATATGCCTCAGCAAACAGACTTGACCTATAAGATCTGAAAAACATTTTCCTTCAGCAGACTCAATGACAGTTACCATCCACAAAAGCAAACCACCAAAAATAATAGAAAAATTTATATCAAAGGTATCAGAATCCAAAGTAATTCACTTTGTACCTTGTACTGGAAGCTCAGTGTTGGAGGAAGCCACCCAGTTTTGTTTCCTTTATCAACCGAGTGTAGATCACTGATCTCAAAAATATCCCCTAATGATGAGGCACAAGTGGCAGCACACACACACCTGTGGTCCTAGCCCCTCAGGAGGTGGACGGAGGAGGATCGCAAGTTCAAAGCCAATCTGGGTAACTTAGTTTGATTCTAAGAGTTGGGGATGCAGCTCAGTGCTCCATGGGTTTGATTTCCAGTACTACAAAACTAATAAATGCCTGTGCACTAAAAATAACAACAAAAGGGAAAGGAAAACAGTAGGAGAGGCAGCAGCAAGACTAAGAGGCTCGCAGCCAGCTCACTGCAGCAAGTCCCACTGTAACTTTGAAGATTTATTTTCATGGACTTAGACTGCTCCAATTCTGAAATGCAATAATGGGCCGGGAAGGGAGCTCAGAGGTAGAGTGCTTGCCTACCATGTGGGAGGCCCAGGGCTCAAGGCCCAAGATGGAGTGCATGTGTGTGTGCGTGCACACACTCACACACGTGGAGTAATTTTCAATTTTTCCTTTCCATACAAGCCTCCCACAACCCCAAACCTAACTTGCAGGGGTGAGAACAGAACACCAGTAAGAAACTTCCAGCAGCATCCAGCCCTGACAGCCACTTGCGCTGACGACCTGGGTTGTACTTCGGAACTACCAGATGCTCAGACTACACTCAGCCATTTAAACTTAAAAGGATCCCAGTAACAGCCCTGGTGCTTTTTAACAGTGTAAGGGGAAAAAAAAGTCATAGCCAGGCATAGCATGAGCCTGTAATCTCAGTACATGGGAAGCTGAAGCAGAAGGAACACCAGTTCCAGGGCAGCCTGAACTACACAGCAAGACCCTGTCTGAAAAAGTTTTTAACAGGGTCATTCACATCAGATGGCACTAACTCCCTGCACCCTTCTTTCCAGTGGCTCCCTGCCCACATCCTGGCCCTCTGAACTCATCCACTCGGCTGCCAGTGTTGCTGCGATGCCACATGGAAACAAGTGGCAGCTCGGGATTTTACCTGGGTCACTCTCTTTGTGAGAGGTTGATGTCCCCCATTCCGGAAATAACAAATCCAAATATCTTAGCGCCTCTCCATGAATTCCCAGGGGCTTTACCACCCACGCACATCCACGCCAACTCTCCAAGTCCAGCCCTGCTTCTCTTCTTCAGTTTTTTTCCCTGGTACTGAGAATTGAACTTAGAACCTCATGCTTTCCAGGCAGGTGCTGTGCCACTAAGCTGTATCTCCTGTCCCAAGACCCAGTTTCTGAACAAAAATTTAAAAAGCGGCTGGGAGCTGCGCATGGTGGTGCACACCTGTAATCTCAGCATACAGGAGACCGAGGTGGGAGGACTGCCATGAGTCCAAACTCAGTCTGGGCTACACAGTGAGACTGTCTCAAAAAGAAAAAAGAAAAACCATGGGGATGTAAGTCAGGTTGAAGATGTGGGGTTCAATCCCCAGTGCCACCCACTCACCCACCCACCCAAAGAGTTGAATGTAACTCTGGAACCATGGTTATTATGGAAAAAGCCCCCCACAGCTCACTGTATTTAAACTTACCACTGATTGCTACAGGAAAACGACACCTTTAATGTTCTCTCACAAAGAAAGCAATCTATTCTGTGGAAGTCTGGTAATTATAATCTTTCCCAATTCTTCTGTCTTATAAGTAGCTTACTCACATAGCTAAGGGACCTACCAAATAAAAACTGCCTCAACTGAGCTGGGATTTGCCTTTAAAACTCTACCAAACAAAAAAAAAGCACCGTGTCCCAGTGAAGAACAGTAAACCAGCCGGCTCTTCATGATCTGAGGAGGAGGGATCCGGTGCATAGCATTTATAAGCCCACGGATGGCTCCCAACTGCACTGCATCCAGCGCAGCAACTGCTGCCTTTGTATGGAGGCTGCTATCTCTGCTTGAGAAAAGGAGGACAAGCGCGGAGATCATCCCCCAGGTCCCCTTCAAATTCTAACAACCCAGAACTAGAAAACTCCAAAGGGATTTTACCTTCCTTCCCAGTAATTTCCAAAGCCCAGGGGCACCCTTTAGGGAAGGAAGGAATCATCACTGGAGCCAGAGGCTGAGATTTAGTAGTACCCCTCCCGAGAATCTCCAGAGGCAGGAGTGGTGGCACACGCCTATAATCCCAGCACTCAGGAGTCAAAGGGTCTCTCCAAATTCAATGCCAGCATGAATTAGAGTGAGACCCTGTCTCAAAAAACCAAAAAAGTAAAAGTATTCTCTACAGCAAGAGTAGCTTTCAGCTCCTTCAATGCTCCTGTCACACATGGCTAGAGATGTCCCAATTTTGGAACATTTCATAATCTCTTTAGCATGCTTGAGGCCTGGGTTCAATTCCAAACACTAAAATTTAGAGTTTCATTGTTATTTTTGTTCAGTATAATGTGGAATCCAAGAATCTGCTTTTTTTGTGTGGTTATACTGGCCAGGTTGGCCTTGAATTTGCAATCACCTGGCCTCACCCTGAGCCTCTCAGAATTATAGTAGGTGTGTGTGTCACCACACCCAGCAAGAATCTGCATTTCTAAAAAATGGTTCTGAAAGTCTCCAGGAAAAGCTGCCCAGTCTGCAAAGCAGCTCTTCCCTCATCCTTCCTCAACTACACCTCAAGGTTATAAGGGTTTAGGTACTACAAAGTCCTCTAATTTCTTTTCCCTGGTGTATGCTACACCAAGTCCTTCAATGTCTTTATCTGTAAAATCAAGAGGTTTCAGACACATTTTTAGAAGTTCACTGAACACTCCTGGACCAGAAGTCTACTATTCCAAATGCTCTATCTGATCAGACCATTTGCTCTTTAGTTCACACAGCTACACATGACAGATACCACACAAGCTACCTGTATTTCCAAGATGTTCCTACTGACCACCCTCACTCCCCGTCTGGGGGACTGTGAGGGAATTTAAGATATGAGCTGGTATGTGAAACACTCACTGGTTTTCTTTGTATTTTTCTATGTTTGATTTGAATTTTCAACAAGAAAAAATACAGTTATTAAATGACACCCATTCAGTTATTTCACAATGCACCAAATTCCTACAGAATTGGAGAAAAATTATCTGACACTGAAATAACTCTGAACAATATAGTATTTAGTCTTCAACAGCCAGTTTGACAAACACTGTTAAAAATACATCCCAAACTGGGCGTGGTAGCTCACATCTGTAATCCCAGCACTAGGGAGGCTGAGGCAGGAGGATCAGTTGCCAGTTTGAGACCAGCCTGGGCTACAAAGTGAGCTCAAGGCCAGCCTGAACTGCATAGTGAGATCCTGTCTCAAAAAGATAAATAAATAAATACATACATACATACATGAAATAAAAATACATCCCAGCCTAAACCAGGTGTGACAGTATATTCCTGTGATCCAGCCTGGGTAACTGTGAAACCCTGTCTCAAATAAAAATGAGTGTGGGCCATGGTTCTGCTCGCCTGTAATGCCAGCACGCTTGAGGCTAAGACAAAAAGTTCACTGCTGTGAGTTCCAGGTCAGCCTGAATTGCACAGCTATGTCAAAGCAAAATCAAACTAAAAATGAAAATGAGCTGTGGATGTAGCTCTGTGGGAAGGCCCTGGGTTCAGTTCTCGATGGGGGTAAAAAAAAAAATCACAGAAAAACACAACTCAGCTTAGCTGGACAGTTGCCCACATGTATAATAATCCCAGCACTCAGGAGGATGAGGCAAGAGGAACCCAGTTAACAGGCCAGCACTGGTTACACAGCCTAGTATCAAGACCAGCCTGGCCTACATAGACTCAAAAAGAAACCAAACAAGGGTCCAGAGACAAGGCTCAGGCCTACAATCCAGCCTCAAAAGGGCTGAGACAGGGCGATGTGAGATGAGAGCTCGAAGCAAGCCTAGGCTATACAGTGAGACCCTGTCTCAAACAAACGAAACGACCACACACACCCCCTGCCTAATCACTCAACAATAATTAAAATTTTTAAATCCGCCTGATCACTCAACAATAATTAAAATCTTGGCTTGACATTCAGATGATCATAATATAGAAAGCCACATTGTAAAAACTGTGAGATGTAGCTCGGTGGTAGAGTGCCTCTGGGTTCCATCCCTACACTCTCAAAAAGAACAGACAGGTAAACCAATCAATACTTCGTAGTGTCCAACTTGTCCCTAAATTAGTCCAAGACTTTCTTACAGAAATGTTTTTATACGAATATCTTACATATCAGTAATCTTACAAGCATAGCTACAGCACGTTCTAAAAACAGTGCAATAAATTGCCAGTTCTGAAGATTATTTCACAATTTTAAAAATATAATTATGTGATTTGTGGCGATAATAAAGTGTCCCTATGCAGAAATCGAGGTGTCAAAAGAAGGAAACCCTGAGTATAATACGGTTTATGAAACTGGCTCGAGGCAAATGGAGGCAATCAGTTCTATATGATCTTAACCCAGGTATACAAGAAACGTAATACTGTTTTCATGAACGTAACGCTCTCAAACATCCAAATAAGAGCAAAACTAGTCAATACGTGGTATTACTGTGATTTTAAAAATCACCTAGTTTACACAACCCACATCACCAAGTAACGGTCATTTTAGATTTTTTTTTTTTACATAAAAATGTTCATAAGTAGTGCAATAAAAATATGTAGCTGCCCTGGGTTCGATGTCATCACCGCACAAAGGAAAACAATTAGGGTCATCAAGAGAGAATGCATGGCCTCAGAAGGGGGACGAGCGAGGTAGGGCACGCAGGGACCAAACCCGGGCCCGGCAGGCGCTCGGTTCCTCCCGCTGCGAGACGAGCGGCTGGAAGGCAGGGAAGGGAGAGGAGCGCGGCAGACGCGGCCGCCGGGACACTCGGGCTTCTCATTCATTCGGTCTCCAGGTGGCGGCCGCGCGTTGGCCGCAGACAGCCGAGCTCTCACCTGTCCGCGATCGCGTCCACGCGGCACTCAAGGCCGCGGGCGCCGCCGCCAGGAGCCGGGGGGACGCGGGCCGGGGGGCTGCAGTCGGCGGGGGCGAGCGTCGGCGCAGGCCGGGGGCGGGCGGGCGGCGCAGGCCGGGCGCGTCCCTCGTCAGCAGGGCCGAGCAGAGCCGCCGCGGGCTCTGATACATGCCGGGCAGCACCGCCGCGTCGGAGGAGGAGGAGGAGCAGAGGAGCAGCAGAGGAGCGGAGGCTCGGGGAGACCCAGGCGAGCGGACGTCGTCTGGAGCTTTCTCAGCGAGGCGCCGGAGCGGACGCGGCAGCGCGGCTCAATCCGCCGCGGGCTGGCGCGAGCTGGGGCGAGACCGGCAAGCGCCGCCGCTGACGAGGCGGGCGCTACCAAGTGCGAGAGAGGGCGAGGGGGGATCGGAGGGGCCGGCCGGACACGACCGGGTCGGAGCTGCCAGCTCCCGGGCAAGATCACTTAAGAAGCACGGCAGCACTTCAGAGTTTTCCCAGTGGAAGTTGTGGGAGGGATAAAACAACAAACTTCCCTTGGAGCGGGTTTAAATAAATCAGCGCCCCCTTCCGATGGCTGGAATGGAAGCGCCCACAGGCAGGGAATCCCGAGACCGGTCCAGGGCAGTGGCCCGGGACACACGTGTGTGTCCGGAGGAAGCCGGCGTCCGCGTGTGAAGCCGCACCCTCGGGTGGTGGGTGGCGTTGAGTTGGGCGGAATTGAGCACAGTAAAACTCTGACGTAGGAGAGGGCCACCGTGACTACAACCACATCCCTTTCCTCAAGGATGTTACGCTCAGGCGGTGGAGGAAGAAGCTGACCAGAGACCGTGCATCTCTGCGAGAGAGTGGATCAGTGCCTTAGATTACGGGTAGAGGTTAGACCAGCCCGCCGTCTGCAGAAAGTTTATTAGAAGAACTGACATTTCAGATGAGCTGTGGTTGGAGGTCTAGCATTTACCCGTGTGGTATTTGGAACAGAGGTAGTGGTGATTTACACGAAGAAAGCAAATAAAGCCAGGCAGGATGGCGCATGCCTGTAATCCCAGCACTGTAGGAGGCTGAGGCAGGAGGATCGAGACTTTGAGCCCATCCTGGAACACTTAGTTGATTTAGTGAGACCTTGTCTTAAAATATGAAAAGGCTGAGGATGTAGCTCAATGGAAATCCCTGGGTTCAGTCCCCGGTACAAAAAAAAAAAAAAAAAAAAAGGCAAATAAGTTTAAAAGCCCTAGGTATATTTGGGGAAACATTTCTCAGTTACATAAGATGGAAACTAAGGATGTAGGGCTAGGTTGCATTTTGAAAGGCAGAAATCCGTATTAGTCTTGATTTGGCTGATAGTGGAGAGCCCTTTTGTGAGCAGATCAGGGATATGGTTAGGGCAATGTTTGAATTGGACCTCTGCCTCCGTGAAAACGCAAGAGAAAGCCCAGTTGAGACAAGTGATAATCTGTGATTGAACCAGGTTGAGGGGACTGGACAGAGTGGATGGAGGAAATATCTCAGGTAGTTGGGGCAGGAAATGATGACTAACTCGGAATGCAAATAGAGCAGGGAGGCGGGGAAACGCCGAACTATTCCCCTCTGAATGACATGAGTCAGAAACGTCTTCAGTGGTTTTTCCCACGATTTTGCTGATTCTTCTGGGTGTGGACCTGTAAGCTTTTCATCACCAAGGATATTCAAAATATTGTTCAGATCTGAATTAAATATCTTACACCCATGGGGTGTGGTTGAATCATCTGGCATGGCTGAAGACACCCGCGGGAGCCAGGCTCCTTGGCAGGTCATGAAATCCTCACAGGATCACTGTCCTTATCTATAGAACAATTGTACCTTAAGTCATCAGGTCAAAAAAAGGCCAATGATAAAGTTAGCCGATAAAAAATGTTCTGCAAGTGTAGCAAAACGTTGATCTATCATCTAGTTGATGAGTACAGGGTTCACTTACAAGCTCTTTTTCTTTTCTATATGTCTGGAGATATTCATAATAAAATGTCAGGGGAAAGGGGCTTTGAAAAATGAAAAGTAGTGCTTAAATATAACAAGGCCCTGGGTTTGATCTCCAGCACCACAAAAATAACAACAAAAACCATCATCACAGTATTTAAAAGGGCTTCCAAAGTTGGGCATGTTGGTTCACACCTATAATCCCAGCACTCCAGAGGCTGAGGCTGGAGGATTGCTTTGAGTTCAAGGCCAGCCTGGGCTGCAAAGTGAGTTCAAGGTCAGCTTGTACTGCACAGCAAAACCCTGTCTCAAAATAAATAAATAAATAAATAGGATTCCAAGCACTCTTTGAGGCAGGAGGATCTCAAATTCAAAAGGATATCAAATTCAAGCCCAACCTGGGCAATTTAGCAGTATTGGGGTTTTGTTCGTTTATTTGTTTGAGATGTTTTTGCTATGTAGTCCAGGCTGGCCTTGAACTTGCAATCCTTCTGCCTTGACCTCCCCAGTGTTGGGTTTACAGATACACACCATCAGGTCTGGTTCTCATCTATTATATTTTTCCACTGTGGATTGAGCCTGGGGCCTTGTGCGTGCCAGGCAAGTGCTCTAACCACTGAGTTACACTCCCCACCCTCATCTATTATTTTTATGGTTTTCAGTAATCAGGGATCAAACCCAGGGCCTTGTGCATGCTAGCACGCTACTGCTGAGCTACACCAGCCCCACCTATATTTTTTTACTGTGCTTTTATATGTTTATGTACGCATTTCCCTTTTATTGCCTCCAGTATGGTACAATAACACGCTATGTAGGGTTGCAGGCTAGAAGCAGAAGGCTGCATCATATAGTGTAGGTATGTAGAAGACTCTGCTGTCCAGACATGTGATGCTCACAGAAGGAAGAAATTGCCTAACACTACGTTTCTTGAAACACACCCCTGTCACCAAGTGGCCCAGGACTGTTAGGTTTTGTTTTGTTGTTAGCATCTGTGTGAGTCTACTTGGGTTGTGTCTTAGTTACTTTTGTTGTCACTGAGACAATACCGGATGCCTGCAATTTATTTTTTAATTTTATTTATTTATTTATTTATTTGTCTGAGACAGGGTCTCATTAGGCAGTTCAGGCTGGCCTTCAGTTTACTTCTCTCAAACTTTTTTTTTTTTTAAAGATAGTAAAATCCAACAAAACATAACAGAATGAAGTCAATCAAAACAAAGCAGTAGAACTGGTACAGAACTTCAAAGAAAGATACTATGAAAACAATAGCTACTACAGTATATCTTGTTATTTTCAGAATAGTAGACCATTCCAACAGGTATAGGAAAAATCAAACCAAAAAAAACCACAATAAAACCAATAAAAACAGAGTATAAAATAAGGCCAAAAAAATTAATCAGAATAAAGCAAAACAATGAGAACAACATTGGGCCTCAAAGATAAGACAGAAGAGAATCCCCCATTTTTGCTACATCGTGTACTGTCATCTTCCAAAGAGATGCTCAGGCTGCCAGCCCCAGGCCTGCAAAATGAACAAAACAATACTAGCATGTAGTTGTTTTATGTCCCTTAGTTGCTATCAATTTAGCCAGACCTCGGAATGAGCAGGTTGCTGCTGTACTGGAGGGGAGGGGGGCAGAGCTTTGTCCTTGATTCTTAGCCCGTGGGTCGGTAGGCGTAAGGGCGGAGGTGGAGCATGTTTCTCTTCCTGGGGTTCACCCCCGTCAGGCAGGCCCCCAGAAGGCAGTCTTAGTTGTCTTCTGGTTGGAGGCGCTCAGGCCCGCGGGGCGGGCTCCCGAGAGGCCCATCTCTTTCTCTTCCTGGGGTCCACACAGGTCCTGCCACTTCTCTCAAACTTGCAATGATCCTCTTGCCTCAGCCTCCTAAGTGCTGGGCCTAATAAATACAGGTAAAGAGATTAGAGCAATTTCTCTTTTCTCAGGTATCGGGGATCGAACTCAGTTTTGTTTAGTTTTTTTGGTACCAGAGATTGAACTCATGACCTCGCGCTTGCCAGGCAGGCGCTTGTGTTGCTGAGTTAAATCCCTGGCGCAGACAACTACAATTTAAAGGAGGAACGGCTCACAGGGAGATCAAGGAATGAGGGTGGGAGGCAGCTCCCAGACCACGCCCCCCGTGACCCGCCTCCAACCGGGCTTCACCACCCAGCCTCGCCTTTAGCTGTAAACTCACTAATCCACCTGTGCGTATCACACTCCCATGATCCAATCACCTTCCCAAAGCCCCACCTGCGCGCGCATGCGGCTTTAGGGCAACATCTAGCTAGAAACCACAGCAGGCTGCCATAAGGTTATTGGGTAGCTCCTTCTAAAAGTGGCTCGCCCATTAACCGTTCCTTGGTTTTGGGTTGCTCGCCTCTCCCTCTAGACTTAGATTCCAGGTTCTTCTCATCTTGAACAAAGAATTGAACAAAATCAGCAAAGAGCAGTGGGCCAAGTTTGACAACATAAAAGTAGAGCGGGAGGGTGACACTGGCTCTGCAGAGTAAGCCTGGCTGAGTAAACGGAGAAAAAGCAATAAAAAGACACCCTAGGGCAAGAGGGTGGGGTACTGTGAAGAAAGCCAGGAGCAAATTTTTCTTGGTGTCTGTCTTCTATACAGTCCGCATCGCCAGCAGACCTGGGAGGACTTCTACATCTGGGTCCTGAGAGGCGGTGCTGACTTGAGATCCAGGCCAGCCTGTGGGCAACCTGTTCGAATTCTCGAGAGAAGTCCATGTGCAGGTCTTTGGGAGCTGTTCTGCGCATGTGTCGGGATCTTGCAGTTAACAGGTCGGCTTACTTCCCCAGCAGGTTTTTGCTACACCCTCCTCTCCACCTCAGTCCTGTAGTAAGGGTACCTGGAAAGAACAAAGGCATTTTTGGGTGGGGATGCATCCCATGCTCCGGTCACTCATTGGGGTGCTGATACCTGTCTGGACTTCCAGGACCAGGCGGTGCTAATTATAGAATAATTCCAGATTACAGTTTAACTCCTAGGGAGGTGGGTAAGCCAGGCTGTTGCATCTTTATTCTGAGGTCTTCAAATGCGGCTCCACCCACGATATCTATCTACCTATCTATATATTTTTTTCTTTTTTTGAGGCAGGGTTTTGCCATGTAACTCAGGCTGGCTGTGAACTCAGTGTGTAGCCCAGGCTGGCCTCGAACTCACAGTAATCCTCCTGCCTCAGCCTCCCAAATGCTGGGATTACAGGCACCAGCCACCACGCCCAACCTGAACAGAACCCCAAGCCCTTCCAGGACTCACCAAAGCAGAAGTCCAAGAGGTTTTTTTTGGCCGGGGGGTGGTGCTGAGGGTTGAACCTAAGGCCTCATGCATGGTAGACAAGTGCTCTACAGCCCCAACCCCAGCTGCAATTCTGATGTCTTTATTTTTGGAACCCAGTCCCTCTTTGACTGTAAATTAATTTCAGTTTTAACTGCCTATAATACTACTAACTTATTCTACAGAAAGGGTGGGTTAAATTCTTTCTTTCTGCCACAGGAACCTGCATGCTCAGCTACTCAGGAGGCCGCGGGGGAGGCAGTAAAGACAGGGAGCTGGGGCAGAAGAATTCCCTCTCCTCCACCCAGTTGAGCTCTGACGCCCCTGCCGGGGCCTTCTATAGAACCCCAGACCAAAGCACACACAACGTGGTGCTCGCTCTTTTTCCCTCTCTCAGGCTTCAGCCCAACAGCCTGTTTTATCCGCCTGGTGGGCAGTGTGCTTTTTGTCATCCTGTTACAGGCAACTGAGTTAGACAGAAATATAGGCAGTCAGGCAGGGCTGGGCCTTCAAAGGAACCAGTACAGAGGACCAGATTATCTTGTGACCTTGGAAGAGATACACACCTCTTGCTGTGGGCCAGATCTCAAGACAAAAGGCAAAACAAATGCAACCACACCCTAAGTATAAGCATTAGGGATTAGGGTTGGATCATCTTGAGAAGCCAGGAATTACCATCCCAATCCCCTAATCCGTAAGAATTCTCGCTTACTACATGACTCACTTCCCCATTTGTCCTTGATTTCGTCAATTTTACCTGAACAATTAATCTTATTCGTTGACCACAGTTCTGTCCCACCTCAAGCCCATCTGCCTTGCGAGTTCCCAGTTTTCCCCATCATGGTTTTACTCTATAAACGTCACTAGAAAAGACAGGGTCTTTGGCAACCCACTCGGGCCCCCTTCTGTCCCTCAGACAGAAGCTTTCTTTCTCTCAATAAATATATTCTGCTCTTACCCTCTGTTGTTCCTAAAATTCATTCTTTGATTTTAGAGAACATGAACTTTTCTGACTTTCTCAAATTGACACAATGAACAGGTAACTGCTTGTGCTCCACAACACCCCAGGATGTAGAGCTGCTGAGTGACTTAATGAAGCTTCTAGACTTCTCAAGCTGACAGGAATAGTTTAATTAAAAGAAGACAGGAAGAAAGGCTGAGCAGGGTGTGGTCGTGCCTGGCTGTAATCCCAGCGCTCAGGAAGTTGAGGCAGGAGGATAACCTCAGGAAAAAAAGAAAAACAAAGGGCTGGGATCTGCGTTAGTGGTAGAGCTGCTTACCCAGCATGCTCAAGGCCCTGAGTTTGATCCCCATTACTGGGCCATCCCAGAAAGTTAGATAATTTGTCATTTCTATTATAGAGTTGAAAGACTTCTTTTGTAATATATTTGAGAGAAAGAGAGAGAGCGAGAGCGAGAGAGAGAATTCTTACCAGATATTCAATTTATGGTTATTTTCGCTCCTCTTGTAGACAGTTAAGTTAGTTAGATGGAATCAGACTTTGGTGTCTCCCCAGTGTCCACTTAACTGAAGACCATAGGTCTTTAGATCCCTGGGAAGAGGGGAGCATCCCCCGGTGACTTTCTTCTTCCTCATCTTGGGCATCTTCTCCACTTGACCCTGGCACTGGAAGAAAAGCCCTGTGTGTGAATGCAGAGAGCAGAAGAGCAGGGGGGGGGGGCACAGGAAAATTGGGCCTCTGGGCCCCAAAGGTGGGGCAAAGTCTTTTCTTGGAGCCCTTGGCGGACCTCCTGGACTGTGACTATAGTTTTCTAGGCCACTGGATGGTCTTCGTTGCCAGCATAATGATTCTCTGGATGTTGCCCACACCCCAGGCTGCCATCACCCATGGGAAACCTGCTTGAGTTCTTGAGAGAAGTCCTGGTGCAGAGCCTGTGCTGCCAAGTCATACAGGCTGTTACGGTTTATACATTGTGTCAGCTTGAGAAGTCTAGAAGCTTCATTAAGTCACTCAGCAGCTCTACATCCTGGGGTGTTGTAGAGCACAAGCAGTTACCTGTTCCTTGTGTCAATTTGAGAAGGTCAGAAGTTTAGCTGAGAGACTCAGCAGGGAGCCAGGGTTCTTACTTTGTAAATATCCTCATCCTGTGCAAAGGGAGGCAAGGAGATTTGTGAAGCTACACCTACCCTGCAGGGACGGGGTGGCCTGTGTACTATATAAGGGAGGAAAAGAGGTTTACTCTCCTCCGCCGTTTACTCTGGCTGCTTTTGCTTGGCTGCTGCCTTGAAGTGTTACCCCAGTGCCATGCCACCCTGCCTTGGAGCCAGCTGACTATGGACTGAAATCTCCAAAAACTGTAAGATAAATAAACCTTTCCTACCCTAATTTTGGGTGCCAAATATTTTGTCTCAGCAACGAGTGAAAAGTAACCAAGACACAGGAGCTGATGGAAATTGCGGAAATATTAGCAGTCATTCATGGAAATGACACTGAATGAGGAAGCAGGGGCAGAATACTGGGTGAGATTATACCCTCCCCCCAAAAAAGTGAAAAACCATCATCAAGTAGTGGGAAGAGGATCTTGAAGCTCAGTCATCTCAAGAGAGTTGGTAGATTATTTTGTTGTCACACAGTTTGATATATCAATGAATTTAAAATCACTTCTTTTCTCTGAAGTGAATTCGTACCATACATGGTCTTTAAGGTGAAGGTTGTAACATAAACAACTAGTAGAGACCACCAGGCTAGGGTAAAGGCAGCATGATATGAAATTTATCATACTCAGGTTCAGGTAGACAGCGTGATGAGAACTTCTGCCCTAACAAAGAGAAGTGTGTTCCTTTTATAGGGATGGAGAGAAGGCAGGAGACATTAGGTGGGAAGATCCCAATGGTTAAAGTCTGGCAATCCTGCATCTCAGTGGGCAGAGCCCTTTGAAAACTCTTGTAAATTCTTGGGTGTCTCCAGATGTCTCCAGGACCTGCGATCTTCCTGCATCAGCCTCCCAAGTGCTGGAATTCAGCATATGGAGTGCTGGGGTTTACAGGTATGTGCCACCATGCCCGGCTGTTAGTTTCAGAGGTTTTAGTCTACAGTCAGATGGCTCTAACTCAGAAACAGCAAGGCAAAAGGGTGAGGCAGAAGAAAGATGATCACCTCACAGCAGCTGGGAAGCAGAGTGCAATGAAAGAGCCAGAGGAAAGGCCAGGCAGGTGCCAGATACATCCCTGGGACTGTTTCCCGTGACCTACACAGACACACCCAGCAATGTGCTCTACCAATCCCCTAGGCGTCTCCCATACCAATCAAATTGATAATCAAAATTGATTGTCACTGGGTATGGTGACCCATACTTATAATCCCAGCACTCTGAGAGGCTGAGGTAGGAGGATTTCAAATTTGAACCCTGTCTGGACAGTGTAGAGGTTTAGTGAGAACTTGTCTCGAAATAAAGTTTAGGCCCAGCCTAGGCTACATAGTGAGTTCAAGGGCGAGCTGGACTGGATAGCGAGACCCTGTCTCGAAAACATCACAAACACAAAAAAGGCCTGGAATATAACTCACAGTGAAGACCCACCCTGAGTTCTATCCCCAGTACCACACACACACACACACAGACACACACACACACAAATGCTTAACTGTCACAGTTCCATCCTTGTCAGCCTGACACCCAAACACATCTCCTTAAACCATTCTTAATCTTCAAAGAGAGAAAATAATTCCTCCTAACATGATGTAACTATCCTGTGCACACCCAAAATTTCACTAGTTACTTCCCCAAAGTCTCAACGGTTTCAGCATTGCTCTAAAGCTCCAGTTTGAAGCATCTTGTGAGACTCAAGGAAGTACTTAGCTGTGACCCCCTCCAAAATTAAAAAAAAAAAAAGTTACGTATTTCCACGATTCACAGGGCAAACATTTCCATTTCAAAAGGGAAGATTAGGAGAATAGAAAAGAATTAGACCAAAATGAGACTGAAACTTAACCGGGCGTGGTGGCGCACGCCTTTAATCCCAACACTCGGGAGGGAGGAAGAGCGTTGTGAGTTTGAGGCCGGCTTGGGCTACAACGTGAGCGCAAGGCCGGCCTGAGCTACACAGTGCGACCCTGCCTCAAAAAAAAAAAACAAAAAACAAAAAAACAAAAAAAAAAACCAGGGCTGGGAGTTTGGCTCAGTGACTTAAGCGCCTGTCTGACAAGTGTGAGGTTGTGAGTTCAATCCCCGGTGCGGCAAAAACAAAACAAAACAAAACAAACAAAACAAAGCAAAACTGAAACTTACAGGTAAAACACTAAATTATGTAGCTCCATGTCCAACACATGGGACACAGGGTGGTGAGAGATCAGCTCCAAAAGGCCTGGGCAGTCCTGTATGGCCACTATCATGGGCTGGGTTTTTTTTTTTTTTTTTTTTTTTTGTACTAGGAATCAAACTCACAACCTTGTACTTGCCAGGCAGGTGCTGTACCACTGAGCTGTATCCCCAGCCCTTTAGCTGGTTACACTTACTGCCTTTGGCTTTCTTCAGCAGACATCCCATGTCCTGGCATCTCTGACTTCCTGGGGTCTCCTCCGTAGCTTTGGTCTGGCTCTCTTGGTGCCTCCTAGCAGGAACTGCAATCATGTCACATATTGCCTGGCCTCCCAGGACTTCCTTTGAAATCTTAATGGAAGCCTCCATGACCCCACAACTCCCGCATTCTGTATTCCTGCAAAACAAGGATCACATGGATGACAGCAAAATCTGCCATCAGTGTAAGCAGTACCTAGGCCCTCTTGGATCATGACTGCAGGGGCTTTTGAGTACCTGAATGACTGAACTTGGGGAGATACTTCCCTAGGTGACTCTAGATAAGCAGGACATCCTGGGGCTCTTTCCTCAAAGCAAAATCTTTCAAAGAACTTTTTTTTGGGGAGTGTACTGGGACTCAAACTCAGGACCTCATGCTTGCCAGGCAGGCGCTATGCTCCTGAGCTAATTCCCAGCCCCTCAAACAAATTTATACCTTTACACTCTTGGTCTGGCCAATTCCTGAGATGTGCTTAAGGCATCCTTCCCGTTTTCCCAGTGTGAAATAGTTGGCTTCTTACTAATGGTGTTAATTTCTTCAGTCACATCTTCCCTGGCTGCAACTTTACAGACATTTCTTTTCTAGCCAAACTACAAGTTCTTCAGATCCTTCTGCTTTGATTTTTGCACTGTAAATCTCACTGTAAATCTGGCTAAAAGCAGCAAGTAATACCCATGGCATTGCCTGAATGTTGTGCTGCCTTGAAACTTCACCTGCCAGATTGTTCCCTAATCTTTAAATTCAGTTTCACACAGTCTTAGGACATGAATGGAATGTAGACAAGTTGTGTGCAAGAATGTAACATCAATGACCTAAAACCCAATTCCCAGTATAGTCCTCAACCCCATCTGAAGCCTCATGATTGCAATCTTTACTGTCCACATTCCTGTCAGCATTCTGGTCTTTGGGACTCATACCAAAGTCACCCACTAAACTCTGCTTATTCTCTTTATGTTTCTCCAGCTGGATTTTCTATAGTTTCCTAAACTCCTCCTGCATACCAGTTTCAAAGTTTCTAAACCACATGGTCAGGTGTAGTTACAGCAACAATCCTTCTTGGTACCAATTTCTTTCGTTCTTGCTCTCTGTCTCACCAGGCTGGCCTCAAACGCCTCATGCCTCAGTCTCCCAAGTGGTAGGATAGTAGGTGTGCATACCTAGTTCATAAATGTGCATATTTTAAAATGCATTCATGTGTATGAATGTGTGCACATGTGTGTGCATGAACAGATAGCTAGACAACCCATGCTCGTATATATTAAAATTGGAAAGATAACTAGACACCTGAAAGGTTTTCACTAGAATGTTGATAGTTTTTGATTAACTGTACTTTCCCCCAGTATTATTTTCATGTATATATACATTTATATGTGAAAAGTACGTTTTATTTTTAATAAAGGAAAAGGTAACACTAATTTCTACTTTGGCAGAGAAAATAGATTAACATATTTAAAAATAAATTAACTAATTAAGCATGTTTGGCAATCTTAGCACTCTGGGAGGCTGAGGCAGGAAGATCAAATGTTTGAGCCCAGCCTGAGCAAATTTGCAATTTAGCAAGACTCTGTCTCAAAAAATAAAAAGGATTGGTGCCAGACATGGTGGGTATGCCTGTAATCCCAGCACTGTGGAAGCTGAGGCAGAGGCAGGAGGAGCACTGCAAGTTCAAGACCAGCCTGAACTATATAGTGAAATTCTGTCTCAAAAAACAAAAAAAAAAAAAAAAAAAAAAAAAAAAAAAAAAAAAAAAAAAAAAAAAAAAAAAAAAAAAAAAAAAAAAAAAAAAAAAAAAAAAAAAAAAAAAAAAAAAAAAAAAAAAAAAAAAAAAAAGGAAAACAAAACAAAGAAACAAAAACAGAAATTAAAAAAATAAAAAGAAAAAGAAAAGAAAGAAAAGAAAAGAAAAAAGAATTGGACTGTGCCTCATCTCTCCCAGTATGAAACAGATGACTTGAATACTTCAGTACCTCAAGGTTGTTGAATTATACTTCACAAATTCCCAAGGAAAGAGCTTCAAGCATGCATTGTTTCACTGAGGGGAGTTTTACCAAACATTCAAAGAATTCACACTAATTCTATACAATTTTTTTTCCCAGAAAATAGAAGAGGAAACACTTCATGCTTAGTTTTCTGAAGCTAGTGTTACACTAAGGCAGACCAAAAAATTCAAAAAGGAAAACTACAAAATTATATCCTTGGTGAGACATAGATTATTTGCAAATGGGAACCAAGAGGTGGAGGGAGATGGGAGGGGAAGGGGAGAGAGAAGTAAAAAGATGATTATAATCATTATGTACTACAAACATGTACTAATAAAACTAGAAATTTAAAAGAAAAACCTATATCTCATGCACACAGATACAACATTCTTTAACAAATATTAGTGAACAGAATTCACCAACTTATAAAAAGAATTGTATACTATCACCAGGTAGGGTGCATTCTAGAAAATACAAGATTTGTTCAATATCTCAAAATCAATAAAATGTAAATATAAGGGACATTAATAAGTTAAGAAAGATCACATAATCTTATTGATGGGCTAAGAATATTTAAAAAATTTTAAGCAGGTGTAGTGGTGCATGCCTGGAATTCCAGCACTTGGGAGGCTGAGGCAGGAGAATTGCTTCTAGTTGGGGACCAGCCTGAATTATATAACAAGATCTTGTCTCAAAAAAACCAAAAAAAAAAAAAAATAATTTTTTTTTAGCATGCATCAATGAGCTAGGACACTAGGGCATGGCAAATCTAAATGGGGGAAGTAGACATGACCTGTAAATTATAAGATCCTGGAACACATGCACAGAACATTTCCCAAAGCCCCATGCACTTCTTGTGAGAACTCGACCAGGTTTTCAGTAGAATGGCCTAGACCTGATGTCAACCTGGGGCATGGAGTCCCAGCACCACCTCTCAGGTCCTATATGTAGAAGTTCTTGTGGGTTTCCTTGAGATTTGGACAACCTAAAAGGACATACACACCAAGGAGACCTCACTATTATGGCTTTCCTCACGGTATCCTGCCCTGTGTCCTCTAGGGTGTATTTTATCTTGTTTTTTACTCTTTTACTTGGATCAAGCTCACCCTGAAAAGCCAGTTTCTCTCTCATTCTTCCCTTTTACTTTTTCAAATAAACTTAGCTACCATTTTTTGCTTGTTTCACCCAATTCTTTGTTCGAGATGAGAAGAACCTGGAAAGCAGCTCCAGAAGCAGACGCGAGTTCTCCAAGACCCAGTAATGTTGCTTTGGTGAACCACTTGTAGAAGTAGCCTTTCAACAAATGGTACTAGAGTAATTAGACACTCATGGGGAAAAAAATTAAGTTTGGCTTCCATCTTACATAAAAATCAATTTGACCAGGAAGAGAGAAGTTAGCACCTCCCAAGAATTGGCCATGCTGGGACTGGGAGGAGCCAACCAGCAAGCCAACTAGCCAGCTTTCTGGTAAGCTGTGCAAGGCATGCAGGGCCCAGGCAGAGAGAAACCAGAGAGCGCTTCCCGTGAGCCTACCGGCACTCGGGTTGAGAATCAAGACCCCTTCCCCCTCCTCTTCAGCAACTGGCTGGTTCACAGGACAGGCTGAGTTGATAGCTACTGAGGTTCAAAGAGCAACTGAATGCTTGTACTGTTTGGTTGACTTTTGAGGCCTGGGGTGAGGGTCTGAGCTTCTGTTGGGATGATGACAGTATGCAGTATAGCACATATGGGGGGTTTCCTTCTATCTTGTTTTTGAGGTCCAATATTGTTCTCACTGTTTTGTTTTGTTGCAATTGTCTTGCTTTATTCAATATTCTGTTTTGATTGGTTTTATTATGCTTTGTTTTGGCTTGATTTTGCTATATCTGATGGAATAGATAACTATTGTGAAGATAACACTTTCCTGTTATGAAATTCTGTACCGCTTTCACTGTTTTGTTTTGATTGGCTTTATTCTATTTTGTTTTATTGAATTTTAATATCTTTAAAATAAAAACAATTTTAAAAATCAACTTGATAAGGACCACAGACTCATGTAAAATATAAAACTACATCACCTTTGGGGAAAAAGGAAAGGAAAGGAAACAAAACAAAAACTTTCAGAAACTAGGACTTAGCAAAGTCCTTAATATGACACTAAACACAAAACCCTTGCGAGTAAAATTTGATAAATTGGACTTCAGAACTAAAACCTTCATTCTTCAAGAGGCTCTATTAAAAGGCTGAAAAAGAAAGCTCAGCAGAGAAAATATTTATCAGCGTGACTCTTAAAGGATAGGCATCCACACCACATAGACAACTCTCAAAATCAATAGGAAAAAGCAAGCAGTTCAAGCTGGTGTGGTGGCGCTAGTCTATAACCCCAGCAGTAGGGACATTGAGGCAGAGGGATCCCAGGAGTCTGAGGTAAGCCTAGACTACACAGCTAATTCAAGACCTGCCCGGTTTACAGTTGTGCATCTCTGCACCCAGTGATATAACATTCTGTGCTGATGAAATTGCCGAAATGGAGGACGTGTTAGTGGTTGTCATGGGTTAAGGAGGGACAGAAATGAGAGGGAATTAGGTGTAGTTACAAAAGACTGCTATTAGGGATGCTAGAAGTGACTGAGCTGATTTATATCTTGACCATATCATTGTCAATATCCTGCGTGTGAGACTGGTATAATTTTGCAAAGAGTTACCATTGGGAATTGCCAGTCCTTGTGGTTTAGGCCTATGACCTCAGCACTTTGGGATGCTGAGACATGAGGATTGCAAGTTTGACCCCAGCCTGGGCAACTTTGAGAGATCCTGTCTCAAAATAAAAAATAAAATGAGTAAGTAAAGGGTTGGGAATGTAGCATAGTGTGAAGGCCCTGGGTTGAATCATCAGAACTATTGAAAAAAAGTTGCCACTGAGGAAAACTGGTTAACGGGTTCTCTTTGTATTTTTTCTTACAACTGCATGTAAGTTTATAATTGTTTCAAAATGAAAAGTTAAAAAAAAAAAAAAAAAAAAAAAGGACCACATCAGCTTGCTGTGTTCTCTGGCCTTTCTTTCTTGAACTGTTTGGGAGACTCTATACTTGTTCTCTCTCTGAACGCCAGGCAGGGTGTCAGCTCACTGAGCACGCATCTGATGGCTCTTGAAATGTGTCAAAGGGTTCTGCTAGTTGCCAGCCTGCAGGGGAAGCAGTGCTAACATTTTCTTAGCAGATTTCTGTTGAGTTTAAAGTGGTTAAAGTTGTCAACAAGACAGAAGTGAATTACCACGTGAGTTCCCATGGGAGAATCCGGAAGAAAAATTAGACTTCGCACTTTGTTCGCCCAAGCGTGGGAGGAAGTGAAGAGGGCTTGGTCCATGATTAAAACCAAGCATCAGCTAGTACTGAAGCAACGGATTTGAGGGGGTGTCAAGAAGAGATGCCGAATACTTACGGAGACCGTTTATCCAGACATCGGAGCCAGGCAGATCTGTGTAGCAGGGCTGCCTCCGACCCTGACTAGCTGCCTGACCTTTGGAGGAGTCACATAGCTTGTTTGATCTTTAATTTTCCCATCTGAAAAATGACCCAAATAGTACCAGCTTGCCAGGAAAGTTAGGCAGCAAATGGAAAGTGCTCGGTGCAATATATCGGCACATATGAAGAGTGAGTTCCTTTTTTCTTTTTTCTTCCTGAAGCTGCCAAGTGGCTACAGGGTTCAGTCACCATGAATTTGGGTGTAATTTATATTCATTTATTTTTAAATTTATTTATTTATTTTGTCTTTTTGAGACAGGGTTTCGCTATGCAGTCCAGGCTGGCCTTGATGTAGCCTATGGTGACCTCGTACTCAAAGCAGTTCTTCTGCCTCAGCCTCCCGAGTACTGCAATGACAACCATCTGTCACCACACCTGGCTATTTTTGTTTTATGAGACAGAGTGTTACTGTGTAGTTCAGGTTGGTTTTGAACTTACTGTGTAACCCAGGCTGGCCTTGAACTCCCAGGCTGGCTTTAGCCTCCCAAGTGCTGAAATTACTGGAGTGTGCAACCACGCCTGGTTTTGTTTATTGTTTTGTTAGTTCTGCAGAACTGGTTCGGACCTCCCAGAAAACGTCAGACTGTGGAGGAAAGTTCAGGGCTTTGGGTTACTAAGCTTCTGGTGTGTCAGGGAGGGCACTGAGTGCTAACCCTGGGTGCCAGGGAGGGCATGTGCAAAGTAGGCATTTCGTTTAGAGACACGGAAGAGAGAGGCACAGCTGGTGAAGGCTTGCTCTGAGGGTCAGGCCGTCTCTGACACAGGGGAAATAATAACAGCTAATACTGAGCCAAGGGGCGTTCTCAGGATCACATCTAATTGCTGTAGCTCTCCTTTGAGGTTGGCACAGTCAGCACCATTTTATGGGTTAGAAACTCACACCAAGAATTTGTTACCTGCCCAAGATTACATAGCCAGGTAAGTGACAATCTGGATTTAAACCTAGGCATCATACCTCCTGAGCCCATTAATTAGCATTGGCACTTATCAGGCTATAAACAAACATTAATTTTCCATCCTTTTGACTTCAGAGAACCCTGTGTGTTTTGTTTTGTTTTGATACAGGGTCTCACTATGCTGTCCAGGATGGGCTTGAACTCACTATGTAGCCCAGTCTGATCTTCAACTAAAAGTGATCCTCCTGCCTCAGTCTCCCGAGTCAGATAAACTTGTTGAACTGGAAGTCATTTTCAAAGAGAGAGAAAATAGTGTTCCCCACATCTGAAGAAATGAATCCAGGACACAGATAATTAATAACAAGTGTAATTTCTGGGACTTAATAATGTGGCTATAAAGTCTGGGAGCACAGTAGAATTGTCTTGCTGATATTTAATAAAATACATATTTTAGATAATTATATGCAAAAATATTTGACCACCACAATTAGAGAAGGAATGATTGTAAAAATCAGGACACATAAACAATTACAGAAAGAATTTATATTTATTAGCACCTCCTGAGACCCTGCCATGCTGGGTCAGGGAAGATCCAACCAGGAGATGACTAGCCAGCCTTCCTGGTAAGTGGTACATCGGGTTCCAGGAAGAAAAAAGTCAGTGCCTTTCATGAGCCTACTGGCACTCGGGCTGAGAATCAACACCCCTCCCCCATAAGCGACCTGCTGGTTCAGGGACCTGCTAAGTTGATAGCAACTAAGGTACTTAAAGCAACTAAATGCTTGTATTGTTTGACTGATTTTGCAGGCCTGGGGCCAGCAGTCTGAGCATCTCTTGGGAGGATGACAGTATGCAATGTATCAAATCTGGGAGATTTCCTTCTATCTTGTCTTTGAGGCCCAATATTGTTCTCACTGTTTTGCTTTAGTCAATATTCTGTTTTTTTTTTTCTGGCACCGGGGATTGAACTCACAACCTTGCGCCTGCCAGGGCAAGCGCTTAAGGCACTGAGCCAAACTCCCGGCCCTGGTTTTTTGAGGCAGGGTCGCACTATGTAGCTCAGGCCGGCCTTATGCTCACATTGTAGCCCAAGCTGGCCTCGAACTCACAACGCTCGGCCTACCTCAGCCTCCCGAGTGCTGGGATTAAAGGTGTGTGCCACCACGCCCAGCTCCAATATTCTGTTTTGATTGGTTTTATTCTATTTTGTTTTTGGTTTGCTTTTGATATACTTGATGGAATGAACAACTATTGTGAAGATAACAAGATATACTATAGTAGCTATTGTTTTCCTAGTATCCTGCTTTGAAGTTCTGTACTAATTCTATTACTTTGTTTTGATTGACTTTGTTCTGTTTTGTTTTGTTGGATTTTACTATCTTTAAAATAAAATTAAGAAAAAAGAATTTATATTTATTGAGTGTCTGTTGCATCTTAAATACTTTCCTGGATGACTTACCAACGTGGTCTGGCTTCTTTTCACAGCAGTCCAGAAAGAGAGCTTGTGTAGCACATGGACAAGGAAACTGTGTTCACTGAGCTTAAGAAATTTGCCTAGGGCCAGGATATGGCTCAGTGGCACAGCACCTCCCTGGCAAGTACAAAGTCCTCAGTTTGATTCTTGCCTAACACACTGGGCAAGTGTTACAGTCAATACCCCAATCAGTGTGTGAGACTCCAAGCTGAGATCTTCCACTCAATCCCTGCTTCTCTTTCAGAAAACACATGAGCATATTCCTGATGACTCTACCAAAATATTCAAGTCCTGAAATGTTCTTGTCTAGACTCTTAAGTACCTGTGAATGCCTTATGCCTAGAAAAAACCCATCCCACCTCATTTTATTTATTTATTTGTTTTGTAGGACCGAGGTTGGAACCCAGGGGCACTCTACCTCTGAGCTATATCTCTAGTCCATGTATTTTTATTCAGAGACAGGGTCTTGCTAGATTGCTCAGGCTGGTCTCAAACTTGTGTTCTCCTGCCTCGGCCTCCCAGGTAGCTGGAGTGTGCCACCTTGCCTGCTGTCTCTTATTTTATTTTATTCATTGTCTCAGTGTTGCTAGGGATTGAACCTAGAAACCTTGTGCACATGAATGCTCTCCCACTGTGCTGCATCTCTAGCTCTAACCTTGCTCTAAAGAACGGCTGTTGAACAAATGGGTGCAAGAGGGGTTTTCCCCTCTCTCAGACAGGATAAAGATGCACTATCGCTGTTCCTCTCTTACTACAGGCACTGAAGCTCAGCTGCTTACTCTGAACTTAGTTCTAGTACTGGTCCAGACCTATGAAGTAATTGTCCTCCCTTCTGCTCCCCTTTTCTGTCGTGCCAAGATTGACCCTGTGTTGCATGCTGAGCAGATTCTTGTCACTGAGTTATGGGTTCTACTTCCCTTTTATGTACCCAGATCAGGGTTAACTGGAAAGCCCACCTAATGGGCTATACAGAGATCCACTCATTTATTAACTTATTTTGGAGTTTTTGAGATTTAATCTAGGCCCTTATGCAAGGGCTCCCCAGCACCAGGGATCTATTTAAAAGAGTCACTGTGTTAATTAGTTTTCTGCTACTGTAACAAAATGCCTGAGATAATAAACTAAAAAAGAAGAAAGGTTTGACTAACAAGTGACCATGAACTTGGCGCCGCTTCTTTTGCTCTATGGCAGTGTAGCACACCATGGTAGAGGCATGAAACGGGGGAGGCCTATTCATCTCATGGCAGCCAGGAAGCAAAGACAGAGACAGGAAGAGGCGGGGTGCTGGGCTTGGTGACGCGTACCTGTAATCTCAGTACCCAGGGAGCTGAGGCAGGAGGATCACTGTGAGTTTGAGGGCAGCCTAGGTTACATTGTAAGTTCAAGGCCAGCCTGAACTGCATAGTGAAATTTTGTCTCAAAAAAAAAAAAAAAAAAAAGGCTGGGGTCCCCATATCCCCTTCAAGGTAACAGCCCCATGACCTACTTCCTATCAATAGGCCTGTGAACATTCCTCTGGACCCATCTTGATTGTGGATTTGATTGGTTTGAGAGCTGCCCAGGGGATCAGTAAAGCACTCTTCAGGGTGTATGTGGGGGTCATGGAGGGGTGGCCTTGGTGACTAGATGGGATTTTCCTTCCTGTGATACACTTGTCAGCCACTCTGAAGCCTTGTTCCACCATGTCTTCTGACCACATGGTTCGGCTTTGACTGTGAGCTAAAATAAACCTCTCACGTGTGTGTGCCAGGCATTTTGTTCCAACCACGTGAAAGCCAATAATACAAGGTTCCACGTAGGATAGGTTCTGCCACCTCACAGGAGCACTGTGGGCTAGGGGACCAAGCCTTTGACACACGCCTTGGGGACCCTCAGGAGCCAAACTCTAACAGTCCCCAAGGAGTCTTCCAGCAAAGACTCCATCCTAAGCTCATGGGAAATCAAGGCACATGAGCTTGGTGGAAGCCTTTGCTTCAAGATCAAATGAGGGAGTTTCCTTTTCTTCTTTTTTTTTGGCCAGCCCCAAAGATCCCATTCTTAAACTGTAAAGAGCAGGACTGAAAGAGCTTTGGACTGAATCTATGCTCGGAACCCACATATCCTGTCTAACCATGCCACGATGGGTTTAAGGGCACAAAGGCCTTAGCTGCACACTGCGGGGAGTTGTGGGAGGTCTCAGAGCTGAGATGCTCAAGTTGGCACATGGGGAGATACAGTGGGGCTCCCAGAACCCTGGAAGGGGTGAGGTCTTGAGTTTGGAGGATCCACAACAAAAGGTGAGGTAGAGTCAAATGCATGTTTGTTAGTTGTTGAGACAGTCTCACTATGTAGTTCAGGCTGGCCTTGAAATCACAATGTAACTCAGATTGGCCTCGGACACACAGAGATCCTCCTGCCTCAGTCTCCTGAGTGCCGGGATTACAGGCGTGTGCCACTGTGCCTGGCTAAATGTATGCTTTTGATATTAATACACTGATCCCATCTTTGCCTCCGGATTCTGTGATGTGCTTTTAAAATATCTCTTATAACTAGGGGCAGGATTTATGACCTCTTAATTAGTGGAAGAGACATTGGGTTGATGTTAATTAAACAGTCACACAAACATGTAACTTCAAGCTGTGATAAATTGCATGGCAGAAAGTACGAGGTGTCAGGCTGGGTTACATGGAAAGGAGTCTCACCTGGCCTGGGAGTGAGAAGACAGTAAGGGATGATTTTCCTGGGGTTGGGGTGTTCGCATTGGGGGTGGGAAGGCAGAGATCCTGAAGCAGATGTCACCTGACCAAATAAATGAAAGACTAGAGGAAGGGAAGCACAAGACTCATGGGGTGACCCGGGGCATGCTGAGCTCCATCCTAGAACTTTTTATTTTTCACTTTAATATAGAATCTCTCTAAGGTACAAATTTGTTCTTCTAATGGCACAGTTCTTTACAGGCACCAGGCTTTCCTGTCAATGTCAACGTTGAGAGCGGCCATAGAATAGTTTATTTTGCTGTCATGTCACGCAGGGTCTCATGGTTCGATTGAACACCTGCTGTTACTCATTTGCTTAACATCGGGGACAGGAAGGAGGGTAAGACCTGCACGCTCCGCTCTCCCTCAGCGCTCGTGAACTCTGAAGACAAACGTCTAACCGGGTAATGCAACATACAGTTCCAAGGCGCTCTGCAGAGACGCTGTACAGAAGGCATACAGAGAGGCTAAACGGCGTCGCCCAAGCCACACACAGGAGCCAGGTCACGGGCTGCGGCAGGGATGTACAAAAAACACAGAAGGGCAAAGCATGGTGGATCCTTGATCCACCGAGGTGGCGACAGAATGAATTTTAGTGCTGTTATTCTACTTCGAATTGCTAGATAGCTGACGCCAAGATGCGTGTGTTTGTTCTTTCATATCACAAAAGTGAGAGAAAAATTAGTAGTGGTTGCAATTGCTAGGATTCTAAGGAACGTTCACTTGGGCGGTGTTTACCACATGCTTTTCTCCTATCTCTTCATTAGACGATTGTTTCTAACATTCATCTTTGCTCCCTGAGGCTACAAAGACTGCCCTTGGCCATTTTCATCTCATTGTGTTAACATTTACAGATGAGATCAACGTGGATAACACAAGAGACAGGTAGGAAGTTAACACCCGGGGTAGAGAAATTCAGTAAAAGTTTCTCCTGGAGGAAGAGAGTGCTGGAGAGGGGGTAGGGATCTGTCACGATGCCGTCATTACAGAGCTGTGAGGCTGCAAAGTCGCAGACTGGGCGTTTTTCTCTCTCTTTAATTTTCACTAAACATTTACGCTAGTTAAAAAAAAAAAAAAAAAAAAAGGGAACTGGAAGCCCTAAGTGCAAATCATCCACTTTAAGAAAAATGTTACTTGTATGCTGCGCATTAAAACATTTACCTGCTCCGTATGCTCCAGCACTTACCAGGGAAAGAGGAATTTGCCCAATGAAAATTGAGCACACATTTCTAAAAAATTGCTTTCCATAAATCTTGCAAATGAACTGCGCTCCAATATTCTAGGTTGGAGCTAGACTAACCCCAGGGGAGCGATGATCAGGGAAATAACCATGAACGGCAATCAGATCTTGCACCCATCTGACTAGCAACAGCAGGATGTGACCTTTCTGTGTGGGAGGCATTCACATGGGTCCCCCTGAGTTGCCAGCAGCCCCATAATTAATGGGACCCCAGACAAGGCCTCTTCTCTATGCACTGCTAATTACTCCTCCTGGAGACACATATCCTGAACTGTGTCCCGGATGTAATGTTCCAACTCCTGCTTGCTGAGCTGAATTAGATGAGTGTATGGGGCTGTGTTCGCTAAAATCCCAGTGCTACCCTGTGGTGGTCCAGAGTGGTCCCACAGGAGATTGGGCCACGTCTATAGTTTCAGCTTTCCTTTTTAGGAAGATGTATCCTTTGCTCGGAACACTTTGAGTATCAAACCTATCCAAATGATCTTGAACTCATAGGTTGCCTGGTTTCTTTGCTACTTGCATGATGTTTGAGTCAGTTAGTGTGACACAGAGGACACCACCTCCCAGAGTCACGGGGGGTGGGCACCTCCTCCCAGGACTGCTCTGCAGAGTTTCACAGGTTGTGCACAAACAGGCCAGCTGTCGGGGCGAAGGGGGCCCCCGCAATCCAGCCCTTGCTGCTTGGTCAGCTTGTTTCTTTCGCACGTCAGAACCCAGTCAATTTGACTTCACAATTCTTAAGTACACACCATGTTGACTTCTTTTTCCCCCAATATTGACTTTTTAAACAGTAATGGTGTCCTGGGTTTCCACATCCATCGCAGTGCACCACTCAGTATGAAGGTCTAACAGTAATAGCTGCAATGATGTATTCACAATCTCAGTATTGGCATTAACTTTTGGTTAAAAACAAGGAGTTTGGCCGCTGACTGGTGAATTATGAAGCTCCAGGGCCATAAGCAGCGTTATTCAGTGGCCAGGGGATGTTGACACATCTTTCAGGACAAGTGAAGCCTGGTCCATCTGGTTGAAGTTCGCGTGGCAACGCCGGTGTACACAATTCTGCTGAACCAGGTGCAAACCAAAGCTGTGTTGTCGGAAAGACTGTGGGCTCTGGAAGCAGAGCTAGAGCTGGAGCCCCTGCCAGCCGAGGGATCTTCAGCATATTAACCTCTGAGCTTTGAGTTCCTCCTTGGTAAAAGGTTTTCTTCTCATGGATGCTAGAATAAAATAAGGTAGATCAAGCATTGAGCACGGACCCTGGAATTTCACAGGTTCTCCATACATACTCGTCCCCCGTCCTTGATTTTAAACATTTTGAACCATGTCCAGGGCTGCCCTAACACAATCCCGCACACAGTGTGATTGAGACAACAGAAGCCTGTTCTCTCACTGCTCTGGTGGCCTGAAGTCCAAAATCAAGGCGGCAGCAGAGCCAGGCTTCCTGGGAAGAAGCGTCCAGGGGAGGACCCTCCCCGGCCTCTTCCCCTCTCCCACCGCAGACCCTCCTCTTCCCGCGGTGACCTCCCTGTCCACCTGTGCGGTCACAGGGTGATGCCGCTCTGTGTGCCCTGGGCCCAACTCTCCCTCTTCCTAGAAGGACACTACTTTCATGGGATTAAAGCCTACCCTGGTGGCCTTGTGCTAAGTTATGACATCTGCAAAGTCCTGATTTCCCTGTCACCCCTTTTCCTCCCTGCCTCCTCCCTTTCTTCCGTTACTGGGGGTTGAACCCCAGTGTTCACAGTGAGCTACATCCTCAGTCTCCTTTTCATTTTTTATTTTGAGGTAAGGCCTGGGTAGTTGCTAATTTTCCCAGGCTGAGGTCTGTTCTTCAGGTTCATTTGTTTGCTGTTTGACTTTTTGAGACATGGTCTCACTGTGCACTTCAGGCTGGCCTTGAACTCACTTTGTAGCTCAGACTGGCCTCAGACTTGCAGTGATCCTCCTGCCTCAACCTCCCAAGTGCTAGGATTGTAGTTGTGTACCACCAGGCCTGGCTGTCTTCAGTTTTGTTGCAGTGTCCAGTACAGGGTGTGGCTCTGCTGTCACTGGAGGGCAAAGTCAGCCAACAGAGCCCCCGTGGTGCTGAGTGCCCTCATCAAGCCTGCCATAGGATGGAGCTGATTCTGGTCTTTCCACTCTACAGAAGTGCAGGTTGACCCTGGCTTTTGCTTGTGTGGTTGGGCTCTGAGTTTTTCAGTGCACTATACTCTGTTGTCTCTAGCCAGACTGACCACGGCTCCCTCACTCTGGACATCTCTGCGGTCATCTCTCACCCAGTCACTGCGGGATTTCAGCCCTGGGAACCCTGAGATGAAGCCAACCTGTAGCTGCTCTGAGTCCTAGATTCCTCGGGTCTCTTTCTAAACGGCATCTGGCCAAGCACCCCCTCCAAGGGACAAGGCAGTCACTCACTAGATGTTCACTGCTCCATTCCACTGCTGCATTTCTCCCTGGAGGCCTCTGTTTTACTTTATTATTATTATTATTTATTTATTTTTATTTTTTGAGAAAGGATTTCACTATGTGGCCCAGGCTGAGTTTTGAACTCACTATGGAGCCCAGGTTGGCCTTGAACCCATGGTGATCCTCCTGCTTCAGCCTCCCAAGCACTGGAATTACAGGCCCTGCAGTCCTCTGGAATTACCTGCTTTTACTGTGTCTTTATAAATTTGATCCACTTCTCTCATACTATGAGCCTGGAAGCCAGGGAGAAAGTGCAGCTTGCTCCCTGTCTTTCTTGTGTTGAGGTCTTGTTATCGGGTAGCTTGTTTCTAAAATGTGGCTCACTCTAAATATTACAGGGTTCTGGATTGCTTATCTCTCCTTGTGGAGTTGGATTCCAGGTTCTTTTTGCCTCCAACAAAGAACTGAATGAAATGAGCAAAAAGCAGTGGCAGAGTTCATTCAAGAAAGCAAAAATTAAGAGTGGGAGAGAAACTGGCTCTGCAGAATGAGCTTGGACTGAGTAAAGAGAAAAAGAGGGAGAAAGCAAAGATAAAAATCATACTGTCTAAGAAACACGGTGTGGGTTAGGATGGAAAGCTATGATAGCTTGTTTTATTATATTTTATTTATTTCTTTGATTTTTTTATAGTCAGGGTCTTGCTGTGTAGCCCAGGTTGGCCTTGAACTCGTGGTGATCCTCCTGCTTCAGTCTCCTGAGTGCTGGGATTACAGGTGTGTGCCACCACACCCAGCATTACCATTTTAAAATTATTGTGCATTTGATTTCCAATTGGCCTATAAGATAAATATTCACAAGAGATTTTTCTTTTTTTGATTTCTATGAATTAAAAGGTTGACACAAAATATATGATATATAGTATATTGTAAAACAGGAAGAAAATGTTCAAATGGGGTATTGGGGAGGGGAGGAAGGAAGGAAAAATAAAAAAATGAGAAAAGGAGGAAAAAATGAAACCAAAGCTTTTATAAATAAGGAGGGGAAAAGAGGTTGAAGGGAGAATAGAGGAATGGGGGAAAAACAAATTATATCATGTACAGGTACAAATTCCCTATGATGAATGCTACCCTTATGTGTACCTAAAATGTACCGATAAACTTAATTTAAAAAAGGTTGACAAAGGGCCGGGAGTTTGGCTCAGCGGCTTAAATGCCTGCCTGGTAGGCATGAGGCTGTGAGTTTAATCCCCGGTGCCAACCCCAAAAAAAACTTGGCAAAAGCTTTCACAAATAATTGGGCCTGGAAAAATTATATGTCATTCATAAATCATGTGTTAATACAAATTATTGGGAAGTTTTCAGTAAATAAAAGAAGTTTCTCAATCAGTGTATGACAAGTTGATGTGTATCAGTTGATATTATTATTATTTTTGAGACAGGGCCTCACTATGTAGCTCAGGCTGGCCTCAAACTTGCAGTGATCCTCCTGCCTCAGCCTCCCGAGTGCTGGGATGATAGGCATACACCACCACACCCAGCCACGTTGATATTATTTGACATTTTGACAGAAAAAAAATGCTGATGTGATTCCAATGCGCAAAACCAAGAGCTAAGTTCAACTTGAAAGGTCACCCAGAGGATTTTGAAATAGTTCATACGTCACTGGGAAGACTACAGAGATGGCTTGGATAACCTTACGTACACATGTGGTAGTACATTGATTTTTGTAGTACTTCTTGTGGCTTCCAGTTCTCATTATTCTTTAACACTGTCTTCCCCATCTGCTTTGGTTAAAAAGACTATTGCTGGACTGACACAGCAGTATCCAAATGGGTTTGAAACCAGCGGGGCTACACAGTGAGTTCAAGTCCAGTCTGGACTACATTGTGAGACCCTGTTTCAAAAAATAAAAACGGAAGATAGAAAGAGAACTTCATTCCTTAAGCACAGTTCTGTCCTGAGATATGGCTCAGTGGCACAAGTGTCTGCCTGGCGAGCACAAAGTCCTGAGTGTGATTCCTGGTACTTTCCTCACAGAAAAAGAAAAAAAAAAAAAGGAGAGAGAAAGCACAGTTCCACTCCCTGTGTAACATCTGACAGCCTGACTTTTGTACATTACATAGCGTAAACGGCTTCCTTCTCTTGTAGGTAAAAAGATAAAACCCTTACATTCCCTTACAAATAGGGAGACCCAAACAAATACACCAATAACATGTTATTTTCATTCCCAAATTCCCCAAAATAAAATAAAAGTGCATTCCCACATTGGACTGGTGGGCACGTTCATGGTTACAATTTGTCAATTGTTGCGTCATGGAAAGCGGATCCACAACATCTCTCGGCACAATAGCGCAGGTGCACACCCAGCCAGACACCTGCGCAGCTCTCACAGGGACGGTTATTGCAACACTGTTTGCATTAATGAAACCCAAAAACAGCCAGATTGGGAAATAGTTGAGCATTTGGGTACAATAATAACTCTATATCTGCTGAGGAGAGCAAGGCAACACTAGATGTACTGATATGGAAGACGGTTTAGCTTTAATACTGGGAAAGTTTCAGGACAATGTGTTCAGTAAAATCTACTCTCTGTAAATGGGGTGTGGTGATCTACCCTGCAGTCCCACCTACTTGGGAGGCTGAGGCAAGAGGATCCCAAGTTTGAGCCCAGTTTTGGTAACTTAGCAATGTAGTGAGACCCTGTCACAAAAATCGGGGGTGAGGTGGAGCTGGGGATGTAGCTCAATACGAAGGCCCTGGGGTCATTTCCCAGTACAACCTACACACATCATACAATATGAAAATAACAGGCACAATACCTTTACATGTATGTATCTCTCTCTCTCTCTCTTTCTCTCTCTCTCTTTCACTGTCATGAGATAGTTTTGCTATGTAGCCCAGGCTGTCCTTGAACTCATGGCAATCCTCCTGCCTCAGCCTTCTGAGTGCTGAGGTCACAGGTGTGCACCACCACACCTGTCTATAAATATGCATCTGTATCTATCTCTGTTGTTCTCCATCTGTTAGAACCTGAACCATGTCTCCCCTGGGCAGCATGTGTGGTGAGTCCCATCCCTGTGAGACCTGAGGAAAGATGATGAGACATTTGGACTTTTGTACTCCGTGTACCTCTGTATCGTTAAAATTTTAAACAGTAAATGTGTATTCGTAGTGGAGAAAATTCGTTGTAAAGGGAGAAGTGTAGTTCGTATCATGTAGGGCTTGTTGGTGCTTTTCCTAAGCAGATGTCAAGATGTAGCTATGCTTATTTAGGATATTTGTCTGTCAGACTGAAAAAAATTTTTTTATTGCAGGTAGGGGAATTGTTTTCTCATAGATAAAATACTAATTTTCAGTAAATGTTGGTGAATGTAATTTGCTACTTCTTGCCTTGGGAAAGCTGTCGGCCCTTCTGTCCTGGCTGTTGTTTTGTTTTGTTATATTGTGTCTGAGACAGAGTCTTGCCATGTAGTCCAGGCTGGCCTCAAACTCACAGAGATCTTCCTGCCTCAGCCTCCCAAGTGCTGGAATCATAGGTTGTTGAGAAGTAAACTGGAGCACCGGCAGAGTTCAGCCACATGATGGTCCCTTAGTAGAATTCCACATTAGAAGAAAAATGTTGCTAGTTGGTTCAAGTCTCAGCCTGTCTCTGTCTCTCTCTCTCCCTGACAAGTTCTTGCTAAGTTGCCGAGGCTGACCTCAAGCTCATGATCCTCCTGCCTCAACCTCCAAGCAGCTGGGATTACAGATCTGCTTCCTGCATCTGGACATCTTTTGTTGAGTGTGATTAGTTATGAAATTTCAAACACCAGCGTTTCCTCCTTCCCTGTCTCCTTCCTTATTTCTTTCCTTCTTTCCCCCCTGCCTCCCTGCCTTCCTGCCTTCCTGCCTTCTTCCCTTCCCGTGATTCCTTTTCTCTCTCAATCTGAGCAGCCTAGGGACTGAGAAAGCATCAGTTCTGGATGTTTCCGAGGTGGCGTTTCCAGCAGAGCCCAGCATTGGACGCCGAAGCCTGAGAAGAGAAGTTGACCTGTACCAATGCATCCGATCCGCTGAGGGCTGCGGTAGAGCCCAAAGGCGGGGTGGGGGTGGGAGGAGGGGGTGGAACTGACCTCAGCACACTGCGGTGTCTCTTCTCCTGCTGACTCCCTGGGCCTGGGCTTGCCCGCGAGTCGGCCCCTCCTCGTCAGTCTTCCCGATTTCTACACCCATCAGGGTGGCCGGTTTCTCTGCAGAACCCCGAATGACCCATTTCCTTTCTTCTCTCCAGTGTTTCTGACCTTGGGCTGAGCAGGAAGGAAAGAGAGGCAGGGAAGTATAGGTGGTGTCGCGTGTCCTTAGCCCAGGCAGATGCCCTGTGGTGACCTGAGCCACTGGGCAGGCGGCCAGCCCAGAGGGAAAGGGAGGAGGGAGCCAGGCCCAGCCTGGACAGAGCCCTGGGGTGTCCAGGGCATGGGGCTGTGACATTTGGGTGGGGAGGCAAGGCAAGGCTGGGCCACGGCTGCCAATGAAACAAAGTGATGTCAGGAATTGCAGACTGTGAGGAAACTGTCCACATCACTTCGGGAAAGGCTCACTGAATGGCTAAAACTGACAGGCAGCCAGGCATGGTGCCACACCACTGTGATCCTAACTCTCGGGAGGCTGAGGCAGGAGGATCACTGCAAGTTTGAGGCCAGCCTGGGCTATGTAATGAGTTCAAGGCCAGCCTGAACTACACAGGGGGATCCTGTTGCA